>PVKV010027632.1:0-26148 GCA_004027835.1 Alouatta palliata | reverse complement strand
AATAAACTAGGTATTGACGGAATGTATCTCAAAATGATAAAAGCTATTTACGACAAATCAACAGCCAATATCATACTGAATGGGCAAAAACTAGAAGCATTCCCTTTGAAATCTGGCACTAGACAAGGATGTCCTCTCTCACCACTCCTATTCAATATAGTACTGGAAGTTCTAGCCAGAGCAATCAGGCAAGAAAAAGAAATAAAGGGTATTCAAATAGGAAAGGAGGAAGTCAAATTGTTTATGTTTTCACTCCATTCCTCCTGGGTTTGTGTCTTTTTCTTATTGATTTGTAGAAATTCTTTATATATTATGGAAATGTTTTCTTTGTTAGAAAAACGTTGCAAATATTACATTCCATTCTGTGAACTGTAGTTTTTGCTTTATTGATGTGGTGTCTTTTTGATGAATTAAAGTTTTTTTATTTATTTATTTTGTTTGTTTTTTGAGACAGGGTCTCACTTGGTCACTCAGGCTGGAGTGCAGTGGTACGATCTTGGCTCACGGCAACTTCTGCCTCCCAGGCTCAAGCCATACTCCCACCTCAGTCTCCTTAGCTAGCACTACAGGTGTGTGCAACCATGCATGGCTTTTTTTTTTTTTTTGTATTTTTTGCAGAGACAAGGTCTCAGGCTGGACTTGAATTCCTGAGCTCAAAGGATCCATCCACCTTGGCCTCCCAAAGTGCTGTAATCTCAACACTGTGGGCGGGTACTCTGAGCCACTGCATCTGGCTAATGAATGAAAGTTGTTAATTTAATATAGAAATTATTATTTTTCCCAGTATGATTGGGAATTAGGATCTATTTAAGAAATCCTTACATACTACAAGGTCATGAAGATGCTCTGTTTCTTCTAGAAACTTCATTATTTTTTATAGTTAAACCTGTACTTCTGTAATTGATATTTGTAGCTTGTGTGATATTTGTAGCTTGTGTGAAGATATATATTTTTTTCCCCGTTTGGATATCCATGGATCAGCACCATTTATTACAAAGATCATTTTCCCTTTAGCATAAAGCTGCTGAAAGTTTTTGTGGTTTCCTGGGCTTTCTATTCTTCTCCCTTGGTCTGTTCATTTTTTCTTGTATAAGTATGTCAACGTATTTTTTCTATCCTAGTCATATTAAGGCATTCCTCAACAATGAAATAAATGAATTATAGCTGACTTGGGCAGAAGCCTTAGCACATTTCTTGCTTGTGAAATCATATTATGGCAGATGTTGAAGAAAGAACATGTCCAGCTCCTTTTATCCCATCTACTATTCACAAATGTCACTGGTTTCCCTGCTTGAGTCATTAAAGAAAAGTGATGACTTTAAACATGAGTCACAGCACGTTGTAAAAAGCAATTAATATATATATATTTTTTTTTTTTTTTTGAGACGGAGTTTCGCTCTTGTTGCCCAGGCTGGAGTGCAATGGCGCGATCTCGGCTCACCGCAACCTCCGACTCCTGGGTTCAAGCAATTCTCCTGCCTCAGCCTCCCGAGTAGCTGGGACTACAGGCACGTGCCACCATGCCCAGCTAATTTTTGTATTTTTAGTAGAGATGGGGTATCACCATGTTGACCAGGATGCTCTCGATCTCTTGACCTCGCGATCCACCCGCCTCGGCCTCCCAAAGTACTGGGATTACAGGCGTGAGCCACCGCGCCCGGCAGCAATTAATATCTTGACACCTAAACACAGCAAGAAGTCTCTAATAACATCTTGGAGAATGTTAGAGTAACTGTTCCTTCAGGTCCTAAGACTGTCCAGGTTCCACTCCCGGCCTCTCTGGAACAAACGTATAATTCTTCAGAATCCTAGGTGCTCCAATTTGCATTTAGATGGTCAGGAAATACACGAAGAAGGGGTGTTAACTGCTTGTCCTTGTATAGATCAGGGCTGCACTGCGTCCACCCAGCCTGCACTGCACCTTGGTGGGTGCTTGGTGAGTACAGAATGCACAGTGATCGTCACAACACTAACGCCGTGAACCCTGGCTGAGCACTCAGCATGTGTCAGGCAATCCATTACTTAATTCTCACAACCATCTTAATAAGTGGAAATGGTGGGCTGGGCATGGTGGCTCACGCCTGTAATCCCAGCACTTTGGGAGGCCAAGGTGGGTGGATCAGCCAAGGTCAGGAGTTTGAGACCAGCCTGGCCAACATAGTAAAACCCCATCTCTACTAAAAAAAAAAAAAAAAAAAAAAAAAAAAAAAAAATTAGCCCAGCATGGTGGCACATGCTTCTGTCCCAGCTTCTTTGGAGGCTGAGGCAGGATAATAACTCCAACCTGGGAGGTGGCGGTTGCAGTGAGCTGAGATCATGCCACTGCACTTCAGCATGGGCGAAGGAATGAGGCTCTATCTCAAAAAAAAAAAAAAAAAAAAAAAGTAGAAACGGTGACTGTCCCCACTTTATAGTTGAGAAAATGGAGGCTCAGAGAGGTATGCCTGAGATTACACAGCGGCTGTCTTGAATCTTGAATTCAATGCCTGTTTTAGAGTATTTCAATAGAAAATATGAGATGCAAAGTCAACAGCTAGGAAGGTGATTGCCATTAAAAATATACTTTCCAAGAGAAGGGAGCACACCAGGCCATGGGGGCCACCCAGGAAGTATTGGAGTGGGTCACGGGCAGAGAGAGAGAGAGGGAGTTGTGCGCAGGAGCCTCTGTTGGGGTTTCTGAGTGTTGACGGGGCAAGGTAGGGTAAGCAGACCTAGGATTGGCTAGTTCAAACAATTTCATATGAGCTGTCCCTAGCTGTGGGCAAGCCAACTGTGGTCCAGAGTGTGAGAGCCTGACACGAAGGGTGGTTGGAGTGTGGCCTCTGGATAGGTTGGTTTGCATTTAAAAAGCACATTCACAGGCGAGTTGTTCACTATCACTAGGAACTAGCTAACTCTGGAAGGGGCAGTCCCTCCAGCGTGAGAAGGCCCCAGATATCAAAGCATCAGAATACAGTAATACAAAGCCAGGCAATCAGATTCCGGAGCTGATCGCCCTTTGCAACCATTTTTGCCCTGGGGGTGGGTATGCGGTTGTCTGGGAAGGGGTGTGATGTGTGGATCTCATTCAGATGTGCTTGTTTCTCTTAGACATTTCCCTGTGGGTTATTCATCACTTCTCCACTTTAGCCTGGTAAGTGGGGATTATTACTTCAGGCCAAAGAAACCAAGGACAGGAGTCTTGCACTAGATCTTCTAATCTGTAAGCAACACAGCTGGGACTTGGACTCAGATTTGAGTGAGGCCAGGTAACGCAAAACCCCACGTGGTGTTTGGCTTGAAGTTTGCATTGGAGGAAGACCTACTGCTCCGTGAGCCTAGACAGAACCATTCCCATGGATTTACACCAAAGTCTAAACAAACTGGCCTAATCCAGCACATCCCAGCTCAGAGACGACCATGTGACAACGAATGCCCAGGAAACTGAGACCAGACAGTTCACAAGAAGATGTGGAAGGGACACAGTCTTTAGAATCAGACAGACATGGGCTTGGGTACTGAATCGGCCACTTTCTGTTTAAGCTTGAGCAAGCTTTAGCCTCTCTGGGTTTCTGTAAATGGAAACAATAACTTCAAGCTCACAAGGTTTTGAGAAGATTAAATGTAAATCCATGTACAAAGCACCCGGCTTATCATAGTCACTCAGCAAATGTTAGTTGCCTTCCTCTAATTCAAGGGGCTATGACAAGGAGATGGGAGGTTGTGGGCCCAGCTGGTTAGCTGAGGAGAGCAGAGAGTCAGGAAGTAAGGGCCAGGTTGGAAGCCAGTGGTCAGAACCACCAGGTAGCCACAGTCACAAAGGCTGGCAGGCCAGTTGGGATTGCCCAGTGACTCACCTGAGGGTTTAATGTGAATGTCCTGAGGTTACAAAAACCCTGAATTAGGAGCCCAGAGCACACAGAGAAAGCAGGGAGCAAAGGGTCTGCTGGGAAAGAGGTAAACATTTGCTAGAGGAATTCAAAATAGGGTTCCAGGGATTTGGCACAAGGGCTTCGGAGTCCCACAAAGAGGGAGAAGAGCTCTGACATGACGCTCTGTCATCTGGAATCAGAAAACACTGTAGAGAACTGAGCCACAAAGGCAAACACCTTGTCTGGAGACAGAATGGGACAGCCAATCTGCTGAGCCCCCGCTCAGCCCCGCAGCTGTTCGTCCATCCATTCACCGGTTCATCCAACCAGTGCTCACTCAGTACCTCCCGCTAATTCAGGCGATCAGAGAATGATAAGAAAAATACAGCTTCTAATACAGGGAGTTCGAAGTCAGCCACAAGAGACAGATCTGTAAATAAATAATTACAGCACAATGAGATGTGGCTTCAGGCTGTTGGGAGCAAGAGGATTAAGTAGCTGGAGACTCCGGCACCAGAGAAGAGATGGCGTACCTATTTATTGCAAGTTGAACAAGAGTTCACCAAGAGAAGAAAGGAAGAAAGCTATTTCAAATAGAGATAACATGTGGGCCAGGACATGGACATGTATAAAGGGAAGGTGTCTCAGGGGTATCTCTGTCCTGCTGGAATGCAGAACTTTAAAAACGGAGTGGAAATAACGCCGTCATTGTTCCCATCTTACTACTGAAGAAACTGACGCTCATGGGTTCAGTGACTTGCCAATGTTACACAGAATGTGTAGCAGAACGGAGAGTCAAGTCAATAGTCTTTGCCTCTACATCCCATGTTATTTCCATTCCAACACATTTTCTTTCTGTGGCGTGTGCTTTAACAATTAGTTTGTAAGTCAGTATGTCGGAACTCAGAGAAATTTTCCTATACTGCTTCAGTAATGGACAATTTATCTGAAAAAGAAAGAGTCGAGATATAGATTCAATTACATGTAAATTTAGTATATAAAAGACGCAGTTTCTACCTCTAAGGAAAGGATGATTATTTAGTAAATTGGATTAGCACAATTGGCTAACTGCTTGTGAATAATGGCGTACATCTTTTACCAAAATAAATTCCACATGGCGTAAAGAATTTAGTATTAACAAATATAAAGCCATTAAGGTACTGGCAGAAAATATATTAATATAAAGGCTTTTTCTATGCATGACATTGAGGAAATCGTACAGAAAGCTTTGATAAGTACACCTGCATACATAAATGAGTCAACTTCTGCTTCCAGCCGTGACAGAGAAACTGACACCGGAATTGTTCTCCCACAGTAAAAATTTAGAAAATTGAACAAAATACATAAAATAAATGAAATGATTGTTTTTGGGCATTAAACAAGAGGCAGCACAGGACTCTGGTATCTGAAGGGCAGCACTCAGGTCCCCTGGCTTTCTGTCTAGGGCACTTTCTGGACCGTGATCCAGGAGTGGACCAGCAGAGCACAGTGGCCTTGCTGAGTTGAGAAACAGATTGTAGTTTGTGGAGACTCATGCAGCTGGACATCAGACCCAGACACTGGAGCGGAGGGAACTATTCAATAAAAGAAGCTCCATAAATCCACATGTGCACCCTCTAGTCTTCAGTCGAATACTAGCATATGCTTCAGTGATACTCCATAAGGCTGGACAAAGAACAACTATTGGGTGACTGCAAACTGAGCAATTCTCAGAGCTTACAGAGACATGGGAGACATTTGAATTCTGACCAGCCATAATGGGATGAAATCACTGAACTCCTGGTATATTCAGAAGAGACAACATAAAGATCATGCTTTAGAAAGAGCACTCAGGTAAACCTAGAGAAAGATTGCTCTACAATTGTCCTAAACAATTCTCTTTTAAGGTCTCTAAAAACTTGCTTTATCAATCTGGGTGCTCCTGTATTGGGTGCATATATTTTGGGGATAGTTAGCTTTTCATGTTGAATTGAACTCTTTACCATTATGTAATGCCCTTCTTTGTCTTTTCTGATTTTCATTGGTTTTGTCTGTTATGTTAGAAACTAAGATTGCAACCCCTGTTTATTTTCTGTTTTCCATTTACTTGGTAGATTTTCCTTCATCCCTTTATTTGGAACCTATGCGTGTCTTTGTATGTGAGATGGGTCTCTTGAATACAGCACACCAGTAGGTCTTGGTTCTGTATCCAGCTTACTATTCCGTGTCCTTTAGTCGGAGCGTTTAGCCCATTTATGTTAAGGTTTGTATTATTATGTGTGGATTTGACCCTAACATCATGATGCTAGCTGGTTATTTTACAGGCTCACCTGTGTAGCTGCTTCATAGTGTCACTGATCTGTGTACTTGTTTGTTTTTGGAGTGCCTGGTAATGATTTTTCCCTTTCCATATTTAGTGCTTCCTTCAGGAGCTCTTATAAGGCAGGTCTAGTGGTAATGAATTCCCTCAACAATTTCTTGTCTGAAAAGAATCTTTATTCTGCCTCTTACATGAAGCTTAGTTTTGCCAGATATGGAATTCTGGGTGGGAAATTTTTTTCTTTAATAGTGTTGAATATTGGCCTCCAAACTTTTCTGACTCATAGGGTTTCTGCTGAGAGGTCCACTGTGAGTCTGATGGGCTTCCCTTTGTGGGTTACCTGGCTTTTCTCTCTGGCTGTCTTTAACATTTTTTCTTTCACTTCAACTTTGGAGAATCTGAAGATTATGTGTCTTGGGGATGATCTTCTCATGGCATATCTTACTGGGGTCTCTGCATCTCCTGAATTTCCTGTCTAGCTAGGTTGGGGAAATTCTCCTGGATGATCTCCTGAAATAAATTTTCCAAATTAGTTCCATTTTCCCCATCTCTTTCAGGTACTCCAATCAGTTATAGATTTGGTCCCTTAAAATAATTCCATATTTCCCAGAGGTTTTGTTCATTCCTTTTCATTCTTTTTTCTCTATTCTTTTTTGCCTGTCTTATTTCAGACAGATAGTCTTCAGGCTCCGAGATTCTTTCCTCTCCTTGGTTTATTCTGCTATTCATATTTGTGACTGCATTGTGAAGTTATTGTTGGGAGTTTTTCAGCTCTATGAGGTCAGTTATGTTCTTCTCTACACTGGCCATTTGGCTGTCAGCTTCTGCATTGTTTTATCATGATTATTGGCTTGTTTGCATTGGGTTATAATGTGCCCCTTTAGCTCAGTGAAGTTCATTTTTATCCACATTCTGAAGCCTACTTCTGTCCATTCAGCCATCTCAGCCTCAGCCCAGTCCTGAACGCTTGCTGGAAGGAAGGAACCCCTTTCCTCCATTTGGAGGAATGGGCACTCTGGCTTTTTGAGTTTTCAGCATTTTTATGCTGATTCTTTCTCATCTTTATGGCCTTGTCTACCTTCAATCTTTGAGGCTGCTGACCTTTGAAGGGGTTGTTTTTGTCATTGTTTTTCTGTTTGTTTTTAACAGTCTGGCCACTCTTCTCTATGGCTGTTGTAATTTCCTGGGAGTCTGTTCCAGACCATATTTGCTGATATGGTTTGGTGGTGTCCCCACCCAAATCTCATCTTGAATTAACTCTCACAATTCCCACGTGCCATGGGAGGAACCCAGTGGGAGGTGATTGAATTATGGGGGCAGGTCCTTCCTGCACTGTTCTTGTGACAGTGAGCCTCATGAGATCTAATGGTTTTAAAAACAGAAGCTTCCCAGCACAAGCTCTGTTCTCTTGTCTGCCACCATGTGAGACATGCCCTTACCTTCCACCATGATTGTGAGGCCTCCCCAGTCACGTGGAACTGTAAGTCCAATAAACCTCCTTCTTTTGTTAATTGCCCAGTCTCAGGTATGTCTTTATTAACAGCATGAAAACAGACTAATACACTTGCCTCCATTTATCTAGTACGTGGCAGTATCATCAGTAAAGACTATGAAACAGCAAAGATGGCAGCCTGCCCCTTCCTGTGGAAGCTCTGTCCCAGGGGGATACTCAGCTATTTCTAGCCTGAATGCACCTGTAGGAGATGGCTTGAGAGCCTAGTTCGGAAGTCTCACCCAGTCAGGAGGACCAAGATCAGGGGCCTCCTTAAAGGAGCAGTCTGGCTGCATTTCAGTAGAGCAGCTGTGCTGTGTTGAGATCTCTTCAGCTCCTGACTGGCTTGGGCTCTCCAAGTCCTGCAGGTTTGACCAGCTCTGATACACAAACAGCAAAGATGGAGGCCTGCCCCTCTCCTGGGCACTGCCTCCCAGGGAGAAATCAGAACTCTGTCTGTAGACTATGGGTGGCAGGGATGGCTGGAGGCCCCGACTGGGGGGTCCTACCCCTTTAGGAGGAGTGGATCTGGGTCCCATTTAAACAATCAGTCTGGCCATGCCTTGATAAAACAGCCATGTTCTGCCAGGGAACCACCTCTAGCCTGGTTGGTTTGGACTCTCCAAAGCCCACAAGCTGGACTGGCTGTCATCCAAACAATCAAGGTGGCATCCTGTCCCTCCCCCCGGGCATTCCATCCCAGGCAGAGATCAGAGTTCTATCCATAGAACTCTGGGTGCATAGGGGTAGCTGGAAGTGCCTGGCTGGAAGGTCCTGCCCAGTGAGAGTGAATGCATCTGGGAAAAGGAGACCTTTACTTGTCTGGATCATTTGCGCTCTCCAAAACCTGCGGGCTGGAATGGCTTAGACAACCAAACAACAAAGATGGCAGCTCATCTTTTTCCCAGGGGCTCCATCCCATCTCAGGCATGCTCTGCCCTGTTTCTAGTGGCCAGCTGCAATTCCAAGGTCTTATCTTGTGAGGTGCTGTGGAAGTGGGGCCTGCAGACCAACATTCCTTGGCCCTTTGGATTCAGCCCCCTTCTTAGGGGTACGTAGAGACCTCCTGCCTTGCTGGGAATCCTAGGCCTGGAGTATGTAAACTCCTGGGTCTCTGTGTGCCTGAGCAGTTGGTCTGTTGAGACTCCACACAACTCTGTGTACAGAGCAGTTACTTTTGCACCAACCTAATAACAGTGATTACTGTAAGGCCGGTTGCCTCGCGGGAGCTCGGACACGCCCATCCTTCCCAGCGACAGGGAATTACGTCACCACTCTGCACCCGACACCTAGCCCCCACTGAAAACCCCCGCCCAAAAATTTCAAAAAAGCCACACCAAACCCTGCCCAATAACTCTTTGTCCCGTTTAGGTCATTCTTCCCCAAGACGGCCCACTCACCAAAGATCCTGCCTACCTACCAGTAATAACTGCCTTCACTCCACTTCCTGGGTCCCAATATCCAGTCAAGTGCCTTATGCTTTGTCTCCCCTATATCCAATCAAATGCCTTCACTCCTTATAAAACCCCTTGCCCTAAAAAGTTAAGGGCGACTTCTCTGGCCCTTACCTGGACCATAGAACCTCGCCCGGGAGGTGAATAAATCGAATTTTCATTTTCTTATACTGGGCTCAGTTTCCTCATTTCAATTCGACAACCTTACAATTACCTTTGCAGAGGGATAGTAATTGGAGGATGGGAAATAGAGTGGATGGCAAAGTTTTCAGTACATATCTTTTTGATGTTTGTGCTCTGTGGATTTATTAACTATTCAAGAGATGAGACTTTAACTTTGGGCTTCTCCATTCTGGGACACTGTTTTGCTTTTGTTGTTGCCGTTGTTTTTTAAAAAAATTGCTTTTAATTTACCCAAATCTGAAATTTCTGAGTGTAGTGTCATATAGGGAAACCCACTCACATATCTCAGAACCAAACTTAGGCTCACTCAATCAGCTATTGCATTCTTTATACTTGTGTTTATGGAAGTAAAAACCTATTTCCCCAGAGAGAAAGCCAAGTAATATCTGATTCATAAGCAAAGAACAATTTCCTCGAACTTACCTCTTGTTATCTGTGGAAGATTGCACTAAACCATGAAATCTTACTAGAGTATGAAACATAGAGCACTTCAAACTCTTCAAATTTTGAAGTGTTCCTGTAACAGGCCTAAAAATAATGCAGTCAAAAAGTCTAGTTTTTTCCCTCAAGTTTTGGTGTTAAAAGGCAATACTTTGGGAGGCCGAGGTGGGCGGATCACGAGGTCAAGAGATCGAGATCATCCCGGCCAACATGGTGAAACCCCATCTCTACTAAAAAAAAATACAAAAATTAGCTGGGCGTGGTGGCTCACGCCTGTAGTCCCAGCTACTCGGGAGGCTGAGGCAGGAGAATCACTTGAACTCGGCAGGCGGAGGTGGCAGTGAGCCGAGATCGCGCCACCGCACTCCAGCCTGGCGCCTGGCGACAAAGTGAGACTCTCTCTCAAAAAAAAAAAAAAAAAAAAAAAAAGGCAATACTACATAGACTTGCCCACTGGGGTTGGAGTCCACTGGCCTTCTACCAAGGGCACCTCTGGAAGAGTCTCTCTTCAGAACTTAGTTATGTGTGTGCATACCTTTTAAATGTGGCAGGTAGACAGGCAAGGAGCGAGATTAGGTATCAAACAGAGTAAGTTTTATCATCCGTTGAACTAATCTCAAAATTGGCCTCAGCTTGAGAAAGCCACTGAACCTCAGTTCATTCATCCGTAAAATGGGAATAATTCCTTTCTAGGGTCACTGGAAGCATTAAAATGGTGCAGTAACTGGCACGGTGTCTGGAGGAATATGTGTTTAAAATAGACACCATTTCAGATAGAGTGTAACAGACTGGGTGGAGCATGGGGTTTGGAGTTAAGAGTCATCTCCATTCCCTCAGCTTTGAAACGGGATCATTGGTGCTTGCCCTGCAGGACTGTCATGAGATCGAACAAGACGAGCGCTCCAAGTGACTGTCCCTTTCCTGTGTCCTGCTGGCAGCTGTCTCCTCTCCTCATCAGCATTGCTGTTTTCAGGTTCTATTTCTTCTGGAGTACTCTCGCTAAAGAATAACCTGATCGTCCCGCTCCCCTGCTGTAAGACCAGGGACGGCAGTCTAAACCCAGGTAGAGAGCGTCTCTTCCAGAAAGAAGAGAAGTCCCACGGCAGTCCCAGAGAAGTCCCACTCTGCAGAGTCCCTCGTGCAGAAGTCCCGCGGCAGTCCAGATGTGGGACACAGGAGAGGCGTTGAGACCAGAGGCATGGAGGTGGGGCCGTGGGAGAAGGCAGGGGTAGTGGCAGAGTGCACAATATTTTATAGGATAGACCCTGACGCCTGAAGACAGAGCCCTGGAGAGCTCCCTTGTGTGAAGGCTGGGAAGGAAGTCAAGAGGATGTCGGAGGCTCAGGTTCCTGAGGAGAAGATTCGAAGGGTCATAACCAGCAGTAATGATATTAAGCACTTGTCACATGGGCAACACGCAACATGCGTTATCTCAGATAGCCCTCACAACAGCCAATAAGGCTGGTGCTTCTTGTAGTCCCATGTTACAGGTGATGAAACTGAGGCTTACAGAGAGCATGTGGCTGGCCTGAGGTTGCACAGCTGGGCAGTGGCTGAGCCAGATTTAAAGTGACGCTGTGTGTCTCTGGCCACCTCGCCCTCCTACCGCTTGCTGAAGGAAGTGGGCAGTGGCATCAGCACTGTGGGGGTGTTGAGGGGATGTGGTTGAATTGGGCACTGAGAATCACATGGAAGCAAGGTGAGAGAGAGTGTAATTTAAGGGACCGGGGGTGAGGTGAATAAAAGCCTGATTGCAGTGAGCAGGGGTGGAGGAAGGGGGAGAAGGAAATGAAGATCGATATGGTAAATTCTGTATTAATTCATTGTGTGGTCAAGTGAGGCTTTCTTTAGGAAGTGGAGATTGTGTCAGGGTGCAGGCCAAGGGGCAGAAGCCACATGGAGAGAATGTTAGTGTTTGAAGGAGTTGATTGATCTAGTAAAGGGCGAGGAACTTCAGCCCAGATGAGAGGCTGCCCGGATGGAGGGACTAACCTTGGCAGGAAGAGAGAGAGAGAAGTGAACACGTACCCAGCATGGACTGTGCCCTCGATGCCTGTCTGGGCACTGCTCCATCCCTTATTTATTTATTTATTTACCTGAAATATAAATGATCTCATTTATTTATCTGAAATAGAAATGATCTCATTTGACAGATGAGGAAATTCAGAACCAGAAAAGATGACTGACCTCCCAAATCCACAGAGCCAGAAAGTGACCAGGCAGGAGACTGACCCATGCCTGTTGACTCCAAAGCCTGTGTGATTTCTTCCATGATGTGCTGCCATTTACTGCTGGGGAAGCGGGAAGCGGAGAGAGTGGGAACGACCCAAGGATGTGGGAGGTGGAAGGGACAGGGAAGCTAGGGAGTTCATCATTTGCTGAGAAAGACGGAAAAGGGGTGAAGAGAGAGGGTCCTGAACAGCTGGGGTGGGGAACTGAGCAGGGAGCTAAGGGCTCAGACCCCGGCCAGGAACCAGGGGTCTCAGACTCAGAGGTACAGAGGAGGGGCCGGGACACCGACACCCTTAGGAATTCTCTCTTCTCCTGGCCAGGGTGTTTCTGTGTGTGTTTGTGAGTTTAACTGTGTGACTGTGTGAGTATATGTAAAGTGTGAATGTGTATATATAAGTGTATGTTAATTTATGTGCACATGTGAGAGTATTATATGTTGTGTGTGAGTATATTAGTTGGTGTATGTGTGTGTGATTGTGAGTACATGTGTGTGTTTGTGTGTATCTGTGTGAGTGTATGTGTGGCTGCGTTATACATGTAAGATGTGTGTGAATGTGTGTGAGAGTATACATGTGTCTGTGAGTGCCTGTGTGGTTTTGTGTGTGGGTGTGACAATGTGAGTATATGTAGTTGGTGTGTATGTGTGATTGTGAGTACGTGTGTGTTTGTGTGTATCTGTGTGAGTGCATGTGTGTGGCTGTTATACATGCAAGATGTGTGTGACTATGTGTGAGTGTGTACATGTCTGTGAGTGTCCACGAGTGTGCCTGTGTGGGTGTGTGTGGGTGTGACAGTGTGAGTATATGTAAGGGGGTATGTATGTGTGATTGTGAGTACATATGTGTGTTTGTATCTGTGTGAGTGTACGTGTGGCTGTGTTATACATGTAAGATGTGTATGAATATGTGTGAGAGTACATGTGTCTGTGAGTGCCTGTGCGGTTGTGTGTGTGGGTGTGACAGTGTGAGTATATGTAGTTGGTGTGTATGTGTGTGTGATTGTATGTGTGTATCTGTGTGAGAGTATGTGTGTGGCTGTGTTATACATGTAAGATCTGTGTGAATATGTGTGAGAGTGCACGTGTCTGTGTGTGTGTGTCTGTGCAGTTGTGTGGGTGTGACAATGTGAGTACATGTAAGGGGGTGTGTGTGGCTGCGTTATACATGTAAGATGTGTGTGAATGTGTGTGAGAGTATACATGTGTCTGTGAGTGCCTGTGTGGTTTTGTGTGTGGGTGTGACAATGTGAGTACATGTAAGGGGGTATGTGTGGCTGTGTTATACATGTAAGATGTGTGTGAATATGTGTGAGAGTGTACATGTGTCTGTGAATGTCCATGAATGTGCCTGTGCGGTTGTGTGTGTGGGTGTGACAGTGTGAGTATATGTAAGGGGGTGTGTGTGATTGTGAGTACATGTGTTTGTATCTGTGTGTGTGTGTGGCTGTTATACATGTAACATGTGTGAATATGTGTGAGCGTACATGTGTCTTTGTCTGTGAATGTGCCTGTGCGGTTGTGTGTGTGTGTGTGTGAGAGACAGTGTGAGTATATGTAAGGGGGTGTGTGCATGCCTGCGCTTGGCAAATGGGAAAAGAGAACCATCCCCCGGCCAGCAGCTGGAATGCAAATGCATCCCTCTGAAATAAATCAACAGTCTGCACCGCCGGCTGCAGCGTCAGGCTGGCCTCGAGCTACGTGACAGGCTTCCAGAGGCTCTGGGGCTCTGCTGCTCATGGCCTGGTGCTCAGGGTCACCCCTTAGCGTGGCCCCAGCCCCCTGGGCGCAAAGACGTCTCTGTGCAGGTCTGAAGGGGCACCTTTAGGTGGGAGCTAACTCTCACAGAGTACGTAGATGCCTGCCAATCACACTTGGGACTCTTCAGTGGGGCCTCCTGGCCCAAAGTCTGCCTGTTTTCTGCATATCTGAGTCTGCATGGGAAATCCAGGTGCTCAGAGTTATAACTTCATTTTTTTTTTTCACTAATAAAGTACAAGCAGGAGGGATTGAATTAGAGAGAGAAGCTGGGGGTATAAACAAGAGTTATCTTGTTTACCTACATAATGGATGTACTTCATTCCTTCGTCCATTCATTCATTCATTCTACAGACTTTATCGAACCCATATAATGGACCAGGGACTATGCTAGATGCTGGAAATAAAGCAGGGGACATTCAGACGCCGTCCCTGCTTCATGATACAAGGCTCAGGAAAGGCACACACTGAGGTTATTACCCACGTTCGTGTGTAGGAGAGACAAGGTGCGCTTGGACCTCATAACATAGCTCTGGGGGTGGGTGGGGAGCAGTGATATAGGTGACAAGGGCTTTCAAAGAAGAAGCACTTTTTGGGAGTAGAAACCACTTTTGTGCTCTCCAAGGTACCCCCTGCCCATGTGAGACACCCTGCCTTTGGGGGGCCATACCCCCAGGGAAAAAGCACTGATGCCCCTGCCCGCTTACCTCCTGGGGTGGAGTTGCAATGAGCCTCCATCCCAGGATAAGGCAACAGGCCAACAGCAACCCAGGACCCCAGTCTCACCTCTCGTAACTCCAGTCTGCAGGCAGTGACCTTTGATTCACTCATGCCCCTGAGATTTGAGGATCCCAGTTGTGTTATGCCACATCCTTGCACCAATCTACTTACTCTCTGGCCAGATTCAAAGCTAAGTCTAACTTAGTTTCACAGATCCCAGGATGAAGTTTCCATCTTCTAGTCACCAATTTTTGAAAGCCACCAATCTTGAGTCTACGGCCATACCACCCTGAACCCACCCAATCTCACCTGAAAGCCACCCATCTTGAGATCTTAGTATGTAACGGCACTGTGCTAAACCCTTTATATACAGCATTCATTCATTCATGGAACTGACTTTTATAAACACCAACTATGTGCTAGGCAGGGTTCTAGATGCTGAGAATACAGTAGTGAACAAAGCACACAATATTTTTACCCTAATTGTGGGGAGACCTATGATACAAAAAGGAGACAGTGAACATGTAACATAGTAACAGACATTGGTAAGTGACATTTGTCCCACTTAACAGGTACTCCATCTTTAAAAAGTAGGTGGTTTTATACCCATTTTAGAGAAATAGAAACTGAGACTTGAGGCTTTTCACTACCACATAGTCAAGCCATTGTGAAGGAATAAAATATTGTTTTCATTCACCCGTGTCTCCTCTCTCTTTTCTTCCTATCATCCTGCTTTAAAAAAGGTGGGAGGGGGCCGGGTGCGGTGGCTCACGCCTGTAATCCCAGCACTTTGGGAGGCCGAGGCGGGTGGATCACGAGGTCAAGAGATCGAGACCATCCTGGTCAACATGGTGAAACCCCGTCTCTACTAAAAATACAAAAAAAAAATTAGCTGGGCGTGGTGGCGTGCGCCTGTAGTCCCAGCTACTCGGGAGGCTGAGGCAGGAGAATCGCTTGAACCCGGGCGGCAGAGGTTGCAGTGAGCCGAGGTCACGCCACTGCACTCCAGCCTGGCGCCTGGTGACGGAGTGAGACTCTGTCTCAAAAAAAAAAAAAAAAAAAAAAAAACAGGTGAGAGGGGAACACTTAGAGTACAGAATCTGAGGGCTGGAGGGGCGCTGCCCTGAGGCCACCCTGTCCCTGCGTGAGGCTGCCCTCACACTGAGACAGAAACCATCTCTTCTCATTCTTTTTTTTATTTTTTATTTTTTTGAGACAGAGTCTCACTCTGTTGCCCGGGCTGGAGTACAGTGGTGTGATCTCGGCTCACTGCAACTTTCACCTCCCAGGTTCAAGTAACTCTCCTGCCTCAGCCTCCTGAGTAGCTGGAATTACAGGCACGTGCCACCATGCCCGGCTGATTTTTTTGTATTTTTAGTAGAGATGGGGTTTCGCCATGTTGGCCAGGCTGGTCTTGAACTCCTGACCTCATGATCCACCCACCTCACCCTCCCAAAGTGCTGGGATTACAGGCGTGAGCCACCACGCAGCCTCTCCTCATTCTTAATAAAAATGTCATGCAGAACCCAATCACTAAGAGGTTCTTAGTTTAGAACTTGTTTATTTTTTCTCCCCTCCTCTTGTGCTGACAAATACATTAATGTAAAAACAGAAAAGAAAACCAAGCAATTTGTCACAGCAATATCTTCCCTCCTGGCCTTCGTAATGAAGTGCAGTGATTAATCAATCACTCCCATGACTCTTCTGTGGAGGCTTCCTTTTTAATGGGCCCCCAAACTGGATCCTTGAATTTGCTGTTTCCAGAGACCGTGCACATGGTGCATGTGTGGACTCAAGTCCTCCCGAGGGGGAGGAAGATTTTACTCCTGAGTGACTGTGCTGGGCACTATGCTGATTCCTTTGGATGTATTATGTCATCTTCTCCCGCAGGTGATCTTATGGGGCTGCAGAAAGATGAGGTCTGTAGGCTGAGGTGACACAGATGGTCAGAAGCAGAGCTGCGATGTGAAACTAGGTTTGTATTTCCAAAGCTTCAACAGGAATCATCTGCATCCTAGCTAATATGATAACCTTAATTTCTATCGCTTCAACCCATGTCCTCACCAGATGTTTACAAGCTTGTTCTCAAGGGCATAAAAATGCTTTGATGTTCTCCAGATCCCCCAACCTTACTTCCTGTCATTTGGTTTTGTCCTTAGGATGAGAGCGTAACAACCCATCTTATCTTCCAAGTCATTTAAAACACAGACTTCATAAGCTCACAGAGGTCCTCAAGCTTCCCTGAGTCCTCATGCTGCAAATCTGCACGAATTCTCCTGAACAGGAGGTGGCAAGAAAATGCGAAAGACTTTTAAAAATTCAATCACATCACATAATTTAATTTATCATGATGCTGCAGCTATTGGCTCAAGATATTGAGCAGTGATCTAGAAACTAGCACGTGCGTTGAAAAAGTTGATGAAAATTTGCGTTCAGCACTTTCATTACTCGTCCGCAGTGACATGGTTGCCAGAGTGGTTTGAAGAGGACTCAGAAAGTGTTTGAACATATTCATGTTCAATTAGGTTGAATATTTCCCTTGTATTCACTACTGATTTGCACAGCAATCCAATCCAAAGGAACCACAATGAATTGCCACACATACCCAATTAATGTTGTTTAAATTCCAAGACAAATAGGATCACAGTGAATTTCAACACACTGTCCAAATTCTTTTATTTGGGTATGCTAGGAGGACTGGTGTGTGGAATTAGTAGGCTGTGGGCTGGAGCTTAGCAATTGTTTATCAGGCAAAAGTTCTGGCTGTCATATTGCTTGTGTTTCAGATGGGACCTGTGTGTCACATTATCCATATTCATATGTGTATTTATGAAGAACCAGAGAAACACCAATAGGTGCCGGCTGTAGACAGAACACAGGCTTCCTTGGAACCTGTGTTTTTAAATTTTCCATCTCTACTACATCTAAAAATCAGCAAAAAACATCATCCTATTTTTGCATGACACATCGTGCCTAAGATCTCCTATTTGTTTCCACAAAATCGATTGTAGGGATATTGCAGAAGGAATTAAAATCATAGAGAAGGAACTGGACTCCTCAATCGTTCAGATTCCTTGAAACCCTAAAATTCTGGGATTGGCTAATACTCACTGGTTTGCTTGGATAGGAAGACATGACCACGTCACTGATGTAAGTACCGGATTACCTACACTTATATATTCATGCAGCAATTACATACTATTTACTGGGTTAGGCGCTGAAGAAACAGAGATGAAATAACTAGCGCGTCCACGTCTCCTGGAGCACTGTGACCTGTGAAAGAGATCACCACCATGTCTCCAGGAGAGTGTCTTTTAATTGCCTATTTGCCTGTCTGTATTGCCTGCTGGAATAGAAGCCTCCTGAGAGACAAGCTCATATCCTGGTCCCCAATCTATCCCCAAACCCAGCATAGAGCTTAGCACCTAAAAGACATTTAAACAATGTCAATTGGATGAATACGTTTTTGGATGAATGATGCTGTGGAGATATCATTAGAATACTGCAGGAATTTAGAGGAAAAAATTGCAGATGGAAGACACACTTCGAGTCAGTAAATGTCATACGAGACAGTTACTACATGCCAGGCGTTGAGGTTTTTAGACACAACAGCACGCATGCCATAGCATCTCCCCTTGAGGGGCTCTTGATTCACTTGGTAATAGACACAAGAGACCAGGCAATTGTAACGCAGCATAGCACACGCTGGCATGCGGGTCAGAGCACTGGGCTTAGGAAACAGGATTACTTAGCCCCGTGACATGGTTTGACTCTGTGTTCCCACCCAAATCTTATGCCGACTTGTAATTCCCAGTGTTGGAGGAGGGGCCTGGTGGGAGGTAATTGAATCACGGGACGGACTTCCCCCTTGCTGTTCTTACGATAGAGTTTTCACGAGATCCGGTTGTTCTAAAGTGCACAGCACCCCACCTTCGCTCCCTCTCCTTCTCTGGCCATGTGAAAATGTGCCTCCTTCCCCTTTTGTCATGATTGTAAGTTTCCTGAGGCCTCCCCAGAGACAGAAGCCTGTACAGCCCGCAGGACCGTGAGCTGATTAAGTCTCTTTTCTTTATAAATTATCCAGTTTCAGGTATTTCTTTGTAGTGGGGTGAAAATGGACTAATACACCCAGTACTGAGGGATTCAGAGTGCTGTCCTTTCACGAGGAACAGAAAATAGAGGCCTTGAAAATCCAAGGCACATGCTGGGTGGGAGCAGGGTGTCTGTAAGGGAAAGTAGCAGGGAATCAGGCTGTGAAGACAGGTTTGGGGGTTTATTGGAAGACGACCTTGTATGTTCGGCTAATGAGCTGGAGTGTCCTCGCTAGGTGATGGGGAGCACCTGATGGTTGTTGAGTGAGAGTGTCATCACATGAGCACTCTGGTGGGAGAGAATGATTGGGATGCTGTTGCCTGGAGAAAATATATTAAGCACCAGGTCCTGTGCAATTTCAAATTATAACACCATCTATGTTTGTGGAGCACTTCCACAAAGTCACAGAACCACAGACTCATGTGCTTGGAAGAAATCTCTGGTCCGGTATGCTGTTTAAGGCCGGAAGCTGATGTTTTATTCTCCTTCACAGACTCTTGTGCAAGGGTTTTAGCTTGTTTGTGCATTACCAATGAGAGAGAATGCATTCCCCCAAGCTCATTTCATTCTCAACCACCCTGAATGCTAGAAAGTTCTTTCTCATATTGATTCAGAATTTGTGTTCCATAACATGGACATAATTGTCTCCCAGAACAAATACCCTGGTTGACAAATAAGACAGCTAGCTATGCCTCAGGGAAAACGGGTTTTGGATCTTGTGATGGTTGATTTTATGTGTCAGCTTGACAGGGTCATGGGGTCCCCTGACATTTGGGGACACATTATTCTGGGTGGGTCTGTGAGGGTGTTTCTGGATGAGATTAACTTTGGAATCTGCAGACTGAGTAAAACAGTTGCCTCCCTCTAATGTGCGTGGGCCACATCCAATCAGTTGAGGGCCTGAATGGAACAAAAAGGCTGGTTCTCCCAACAAGAGGAGGGAATCCTCCTGCCCAACTGCCTTGAACTGAGACATTGGCCTTCTCCTGCCTTCAGACTCAAACTGAAACCTGTTCTCTTCTTGGGGTCTGGAGCCTGCCATTTTTTTTTTCTTTTTTTTTTTTTTTTTTGAGACAGGGTCTCCCTTGGTCATCCAAGCTGGAGTGCAGTGGCACAATCACAGCTCACTGCAACCTTGACCTCCTGGGTCCCCATCTCAGCATCCTGAGTTGCTGGGACTACACCCGGCCAATTTTTGCGTTTTTGTACAGATGGGGTTTTGTCACGTTGCCCCAGCTGGTCTCAAATTCCTAGGCTCAAGTGATCCTCCTGCCTCAGCCTCCCAAAGTGCTGGGATCATAAGCAAGAACCACCATACCCAGCCACCTGCCACCTTTTGAACCAGAACTTGCAGCACCGGGTCTCCTGGGCCTCAGTCCCTGGACTCAGACTAGAACTGCACCATTAAAGCTCTTGAGCCTCCATCTTCCTGCATATCTTGGGAATCTGTAACCACATCAGTGAATTCCTCATAATATATATACAGCTTTCCTATTCATTCAGTTTCTCTGGAGAACCCCGGCCAATACAGCTCTTTTCCCTCCCTCCTGGTCACCTTCCTTCAACGCTTCCAGAATTCGCAGTGACCCTTGTAGAGCGTGGTATCCAAAGTGGAAGGTGTTTCTCCAAGTTCTCTGATCCTTGCAGGGAGGGTAGATGACCTCATTTCTGGTTTTGAACTATGTCTTATTAAGTGCAGTCACAGTAAGACCTCAAACAACACTTCAAGATTGGTCTTTAATCCTCATTTTCCAATGTGGAAACTCAGAGAGGGGCAGGAATTTGCTCCAGGTGACCACTAGGAAATGACAGAAGTGGAAATCTAATTGTCATGATTTTAAGCCTGTGCTCTTCTGCTGGGTTTTATCCTGTAATTTGTGTGAACTGCGTAATGAGCACTTTAGATTACTAGGTCCTTTAAATAAGTCTTCCTACTTGATTCCCAAAGGAATCTTGCGAGACAGGTTTTGGTTCTGTTCCTATTCCAGTCACATTCCTTTAACCCATCAAAGATTGGCAATGACTCTGATATTATCATCATTCTATAGAACAGAGAATCAAGGGTGAGCAGTGGGTAAATGTCAGATGGTGTCAGTAAATATCAGAACACTGGCCTGTCTGGCCTATCTGTTCGTAGACCACATACACACACACACACACACACACACACACACACACACACACACACACACTACACCACATGTTCCACCATGTGAGTGTCTTCAAAGGTCCAGTTACAATGTCCACTCGTTAAATGTGTGAACTACATTTATCTCTCAGCTGTGTTCCTCTCACCTACACCTGTACAGCTACGCTTTCAGACCTGGCTGAAGGACTTCATTTTTCTTTTTATCACGACATTGAACACATCAGACCTGGACCAGCTCTTACAGTTTTGTCATTAACACACTTGCCATTCAGCATTAGGAGGACATCAGCAAAGCAGTATCATGTGAGAGCTGGGAAGCATCAGTTTCATCCCTCTGTGTTTCCTCTGCCCCTTGGTGAGGGGAAGAAACAAGTTTCTTGGTGATTGGGGAAAACTGTATCTATCAGTGAGGACCAGAAAAACGCAACTTATATTTTTATTCTTGACGACGAAGGTAATGCTTTATGTGTCCCATTCTCTTCAGGGTCTCGCCATCACCTCATTCTCAAGCAGATCACCAATACTGGTGACCTCAACCCTCTCCTAGACCACAGACTCCTAAGCTGGCAGCGTCCGTGGGAGAAATGCACATTGTACTCGACTGTGTCATTGTGTTGGGACTTGTGCAGGCAGGTATAACCGAAGATGGGAAGTTTCCTCTTCTCAGTTCACTTGAGCATCGAATGTACCTTTGCACAAATGTAATATCACATGAATACAATGGTTGTTGGGGGCGATGAAGGCTTGGGGTCTACCCACAACTGTGCCCAGCAGTTCTGTAATGTTGAGAATTCACTTCCATTCTCTGGTCCTCAGTTTCTCCACTAAAATCACTATCAACAACAAACTCATCAAAGCTTGAGAATGAGTATGTTTTCATATTCCTCGGTGCTATAATAGAATTTCTAGGGACATTCTAAGTCCATTAAGGATTATACAGGGTATCACAGACATTCTTAAGGAGACTCAGTGATCATATCTGAGACTCAAACTTTCTAGTCATCAGGCTTGGGAAAAGAAATTCCTAACTTCACAATATCCCCAAAGAACAGAGCTGCCAACATGTGTAATTATGCAAACTCCATCAGTGATCTCCTGATGTTTCTCACCAATTTTCTCACAGACAAGAAGACAGAAGAGATGCTCTTTAAATGCACACATTTGAACAGGGAGGAGGTAAATACCCAAGCTGCTTGCAATAGAGACACTCTTCTTTTGACTCACCTAAATTTGATTTCCAAATCTTGATATTACAGATTGAAATCAAATGCCCAGAGGTTCCGAGGAAGAGTAAAAATAGAAGCCAGAGTGGCAGAGGGAACCATTAGGCAGTGTGCGGCCCTCATTCACGATGCTTACAGTAGCTGATTTATTAGAAGACAGAAAAGAAAATTGATTTATAAATGGTCTTGGGAAGGTAAAGACTCCTGCCTACATTTTTAAATTAATGTTTAATTATATATGAAATCCTTAATTACACATGTAATCCTTAATTATGAAGGCAATATAGGAATAAATTTCCCTTTACAAAAAATAAAACACTAGAGATAAAGCTGAAGGCACCTCTGAGCAATCTTCATCCTCTCCCCACTCTGAGCTCCTGTTTGATCCAAGTCCTTTAAGATCATCTTCTTTGCTCTTGTATAATTTTAGATACGGATAGACAGATACAGCCATACAATTTACAGTGTGTTGTTTGGTAGTATATTTATTGTTATTGATTTTTAAATTGCATATGTAATATCATTTTACAAGTTTTTTTGTTGTTGTTTTGGGTCTTTTTGAGATGGAGTCTCACTCTGTTGCCCAGGCTGAAGTGCAGTGGTGCGATCTCGGCTCACTGCAACCTCCACCTCCCAGGTTCAAGCGATTCTCCTGCCTCAGCCTCCCGAGTAGCTGGGACTACAGGTATGAGCCACCATGCCCAGATAACTTTGTGTATTTTTAGGAGCGATGGGGTTTCATCATATTGGTCAGGCTGGTCTTGAACTCCTGACCTCGTGATCCGCCTACTTCAGCCTCCCAAAGTGCTGGGATTACAACCGTGAGCCACTGCGCCTGGCTACAAGTTTTTTGTTTTTTTTTTTTTTAACTCAATGGAACCTGAGTTTCTATCCATATTCCTACATATGTTCACGTTGCTTCTAGTTTCTAACTGTAAACATGACTGCAATGAACATTTCTGTATGTGCCTCTGTGCATGTGGGTTATAGTGAGTTGTTTCCATGATCGTGTAGTTCCACCATTTCCATTTCCGTGCCAACACTTTATATTTCCAAACTCTTTCACTTTTGCCACTCTATGGATAACAAATGGCATCTCATTGTTTTAATTTGTATTTCTTTAATTACAAGAGAGTTGAGTATAGATCATGTATATTTTTCTGTTATTTGTTGTACATATTATATGACCATTTTTCTATAAGGTTGTTTTTCCTCATTGATTTTTGAGAATACTAACCTTTCCCCCAGTAACTGCTGAAAATGTTTTCTCCCAGGTTGAAAGCATACCGCTTTTCCTCTTACAGTTTTAGTATTTCCTAAGAATAAGGTTAGTCTTTCATTTAACCACAACACTAACATTCAATGTAACACAGACGATATGATTTCACCTAATCTACCATCCATATCCCAATTATTTCTTTGTCCCAATAATATTCTTCATAATATTTAATGTCCCTAATAACAGCACTCTTCTTCCCCAATACAGGATCCAGGACAGAATTATATGTTGCATTTACTTATCATTTCTCTTCAGTCTTCTGTAATCTCAGTTCCATAACTTTCTGTTGTACTGCACGCCACTGATATTTACTAAAAGCTAAAGTCAGTTATTTCATAATATATTCCTCTAGCTGGTTTTGTCTGATGTTTTCTCATAATTAGGTACAGGTTTCGCACCCCCAGATGGTACTACGAAAGTGATCGTTTGTTTTACTCAGGATAGCACATCTGGAGGTCCACAATGTCCGTCTGCTCTCATTAGTGATACTAATTTTGACCAGCTGATCCACGTGTTACTGAGAGGCACAGTTACAATTTCTCTTGATCCTCACTATTTTCCCACAAATTTAGCATTCACTGATGATTCCTGCCTAAGCCAATCTTCACATATTGATTTCAAAATGATGATTTTCCACCACTCCTTCCACATGTATTAGTCAACCTTTTTTTTGTTGTTGTTTTTTGAGACGGAGTTTCGCTCTTGTTACCCAGGCTGGAGTGCAATGGCGCGATCTCGGCTCACCGCAACCTCCGCCTCCTGGGTTCAAGCAATTCTCCTGCCTCAGCCTCCCGAGTAGCTGGGACTACAGGCACGCGCCACCATGCCCAGCTAATTTTTGTATTTTTAGTAGAGATGGGATTTCACCATGTTGACCAGGATGGTCTCCATCTCTTGACCTTGTGATCCACCCGCCTCAGCCTCCCAGAGTGCTGGGATTTTAGGCATGAGCCACTGCACCTGGCCAAGTCAACTTTTTACTGTAAAGAGGAGCCCTCCCTCTCGCCTACCTGACATTCATTTATTCTTTCACTCTATGATTATTTATCTATCATCTATCTACTTATCTACTATTAAAATGAACTCGCGGATTTCTATTTTATTTATGACTTATGAGTTATAACATATTACAGTCTGTATTAGTTTGCGGTAACAAGTTATCACAAACTTGATGTCTTAAAACACATTTATCGTCTTACAGTGCTGGAGATCCGAAATCCAAAACCAGTTACATTAAGCTGAAATCAAGATGTCCCCTTCTGGAGGCTCCAAAGGAGAACAAATTTCCTTCTCGTGTCCAGGTTCTAGGGCTGTATTCCTTGCATGCCTTGGCTAATGTCAACTTCCTGCATCTGCAAAGCCGGCAGCACAGCTCCGGCTTCAGCGGTCACATCGCCTTCTTCTAGGTGGCCAAATCTCCCTCGGCCTCATTCTTGTAAGAACACTTGTGATTACATTTAGGACCCACCGACTAATCCAGGATCATCTCCACAGCTCACAATCCTTAATTTAATCACAGCTTGTGAATCCCTTAACATTCACAGGTTCAGAAATTAGGAACTGCATATCTTTGGAGGTCATTCTTCCACCAGGGAGGTGATATCAGTAAGAGTTCAACCAGGGTAACAGAATCAGTAGGATACAAGTATCTCATTGAGGCGGGGCGCCGTGGCTCATGCCTATAATCCCAACACTTTGGGAGGCCAAGGTGGGTGGATCATGAGGTCAAGAGATCAAGGTTATTTCAACATGGTGAAACCCTGTCTCTACTAAAAATACAAAAATCAGCTGGGCGTGGTAGCTCATGCCTGTAGTCCCAGCTACTCGGGAGGCTGAGGCAGGAGAATCGCTTGAACCTGGCAGGCGGAGGCAAGATTGCGCCACGGCACTCCAGCCTAGTGACAGAACGAGACTCCGTCTCAAAAGAAAAAAAAGTATATCATTGATAGATAGATCAGATAGATAGATGGATGACTGATAGATTTGCTAAAGGGTATTGGCTTACATAATTGGGGCATGTATTAATTAGCTTGGGCTGCTGTCACAAAATTCCAGAGACTGAATAGCTTAAACAGAGAGAGAGAGAGAGAGAGAGAGAGAGAGAGAGAGAGAGAATATCAAACTCTTGTGTCTCTTCTTGTAAGTACAGGAAATCTATCAGACTAGGGCTCCACACTTACAACCTGTTTTAACCTTAGTTACTTCCTTAAAGGCCCTATCTCCAAATACAGTCACATTGCAGGTTACAGCTTCAATACGTGAATTTGGAGATGGGAAAACACAAACATTCAGTCCGTAACAAGGAGTTGGTTAAGTAGTGTCTCCAAGGTCGTTTTTTCCACATCCAACGCTCAAGTGAGAAGCTCACAGGGTAAGCAATCAGAAAGGGAAGGTCATGAGGAGGCTGGAGTCCATGAACATTAGCTGGAACCCACCAGGACAAACTAGAATGGTCTCTCACCTTGAGTGTATGGGTTCCTGCAGAAGCCGGGGCCCAGGGTCATGGAGATACTCATACCTGGCCCAGGAGCTGAAGAAGTTGAAGGAGCGTCCAGGGGAAGGCACAGCAATCGCACACCTAGCACCCGTATCACACCCAGCTCCCGCATCATCACACCCAGCTCCTGCATCACACCCGGCTCCCGCATTATCACACCCAGCTCCCACATCACACTCAGCTCCCGCATCATCACACCCAGCTCCTGCATCACACCCGGCTCCCGCATCATCACACCCAGTTTCCGCGTCACACCCGGCTCCCGCATCATCACACCCAGCTCCCGCATCACACCCAGCTCCCGCATCGCACCCAGCTCCCGCATCACACCCAGCTCCCGCATCATCACACCCAGCTCCTGCATCACACCCAGCTCCCGCATCATCACACCCAGCTCCCGCATCGCACCCGGCTCCCGCATCATCATACCCAGCTCCTGCATCACACTCGGCTCCCACGTCATCACACCCAGCTTCCGCATCA
>PVKV010027631.1:0-26161 GCA_004027835.1 Alouatta palliata | reverse complement strand
CAACGTGGTGAAACCCCGTCTCTACTAAAAATACAAAAATTAGCTGGGCATGGTGGCATGTGCCTGTAGTCCCAGCTACTCGGGAGGCTGAGGCAGGAGAATTGCTTGAACCCAGGAGGCGGAGGTTGCGGTGAGCCGAGATCGCGCCATTGCACTCCAGCCTGGGTAACAAGAGCGAAACTCCGTCTCAAAAAAAAAAGAGACTATTCTGATGATTTGGGTTTTTTGTTGTTACGTTGTTCTTTTCAGACTCCTGTGCTCAAGTGCTCCTCCCCTCAGCCTCCCAAAGTGTCTGAATTACAGGCATGAGCCACTGCTCCTGGCCAGATTCATTTTATCTTGATTTAGTTTGGGTATCTGCGTGGTTTTGGAAAAATTGATCAGTTTCTTCTAAGTTGTCAAATTTATGCGTGTCAAGTTGGTCCTAATATTTTCTTTTTCATTTTTTTTAACACCTGTAGGCTCTGTAGTGATATTCACTGTTTGAATCCTGACAGTGGTATTTATGTCGTCTCTCTTTTTATCTTTGTCAATATTGCTACAGGCTTATCAATTTTATTTATTTATTAAGAATAACTAGTTTTTTTTTGCAACATAAAGTAGATTTTAAATTTTTTATTTTGTTATTGATACATAATAGTTGTACTTATTTATGAGATACATGTGATATTTTGACATAAGTGTACAATGTGTGATAATTGTATCAGAGTAATTGAGGTTTCCATCACCTCAAGACTTTGGATATTCCAATTCCACTCTTTTTTTTTCCCAATTCCACTCTTTTAGTTATTTCAAAATATGTAATAAATTAGTGTTAACTATAGTTGCCCTATCATGCTACTGAACATTAGATCTTATTCCTTGTATCTAACTGTATTTCTGTATCCATTAACCATCCACTTTTTTTTTTTTTTTTTTTTTTTTTTGAGACAGTCTCACCCTGTCACTCAGGCTAGAGTGCAGTGGTGCAATCTTGGCTCACTGCAACCTCCACCTCCCAGGCTGAAGCGATTCTTCTGCCTCAGCTTCCCAAATAGCTGGGACCACAGGTGTGTGCCACCATGCCCATGGGGTTTCACCATATTGGCCAGGCTGGTTTCAAACTTTTGACCTCATGATCCACCCACCTCGGCTTCCCAAAGTGCTGGGATTACAGGCATGAGCCACTGCACCCAACCAACCATCCACTTTGTATCCCCTCTTCCCACTACCCTTCCCAGCCTTGGGTAACCATCATTCTACTCTCTATGAGTTCAATTTTTTTTTTTTTTTTTTTTAGCTTTCAAATATGACTAAGAACATGCAAGATTTGTCTTTCTGTGCTTGGTTTACTTTGCTTAACATAATATTTTCCAGCTCCATCCATGCTGTTAGAAATGACAAGTTTGTATTCTTTTTTATGATGAATTTCCTTTTTCTTTTTCTTTTTTTTGAGTCAGATTCTCACTCTGTTGCCCAGGTTGGAGTGCAATGGCACAATCTCAGCTCACTGCAACCGCCACCTCCCAAGTTCAAGCAATTCACCTGCCTCGGCCTGCCAAGTAGCTGGGATTACAGGCACATGCCACCATGCCCAGTCAATTTTTTGTATTTTCAGTAGAGATGGTGTTTCACCATGTTGGCCAGGCTGGTCTCAAACTCCTGACCTCAAGTGACCCGCCCACCTCAGCCTCCCAAAGTGCTGGGATTAGAGGCGTGAGCCACTGTGCCCAGCCTTGGTGATTTCTGTTCTTGCATTCTTTATTTTCTTCTGCTTTCTTTGGTTTATTTTTTTTTTTTTAATATTTAACATTTTTTTTTTTTTAGTAGATAGGGTCCCACTATGTTGTCTGGGATGGTCTTGAACTCCTGAGCTCAAGCAATTTTCCCACCTTGGCCTCCCCAAGTGCTGGAATAATAGGCATAAGCCATTGTGCCCAGCCCTTTGGATTCATTTGCTTTTCTTTTTCTAGTTGCTTGAATCAGGAACTTAGATTATTAATTTGAGGTCTTTCCTTTTTTCTAATATGAGCATCATTTAGTATTATAAATTTCTCTTTCACGGAATTATAAACTGGTATAGCCACTTTGGAAAACAGTTTTGTATTTCTTCAAAATGGTAAACAATGAATTACCCTAGGATCCAGCAATTCTACTCTGAGGTATATACCCAGAAGAACTGAAAACATATGTTCATACCAAAACATGCTCAGGAATGTTCATAGCTGCATTTATTCATCATAGTCAAAAAGTATAACTCCCAAATATCTATCAGCTGATGAATGGACAAACCAAATGTGATATATTCAATGTAATATTATTTGACCAAGAGATGAAGTGCTAATGTATACCTCAATGTGGATGATCTTTGAAAACATTCTAAGTAAAAGAAGCCAGTCATGAAAGACTAAGTATTATTATATGATTCAATTTATATGCAAGTACAGAATAGGAAAATTCATAGAAACAGAAAGTAGTTATTTCTGGGCCAAGGGCAGAAAGGAATAGAAAGTGATTAAGAGTAAAGATGGGGTTTCTTTTTAGGGTGATGGGAATATTCTTTTATTATTATTATTTTTTTGGAAACAAGATCTTGTTCTGTCACACAGGCTGATATACAGTGGCGTGATCATGGCTTACTGCAGCCTTAACCTCCCGGGCTCAAGCAATCCTCTTGCCTCAGCTTCCCAGGTAGCATGGACTACAGGCACGTGCTACCTACCATGCCTGGCTAAAATATTCTTAAGTTAGATAGTGGTGATGGTTGCACAACTCTGTAAATATGCTTTAAAAAAAAAAAAAAAAAAAAAACATTGAATTGTATACTATAAAAGGTAAATTGCGCCGGGTGCAGTGGTTCACGCCTATAATCCCACCACTTTGGGATGCCAAGGCAGGAGAATCACGTAAGTCCAGGAGCTCGGGACTGGCCTGAGCAGCAAAGTGAGACCCCATCTCTACAAAAATAAAATTAGCCAGGCATGGTGGCATGCACCTGTAGTCACAGCTACTCAGGAAGCTGATGTGGGTGGACAGCTTGAGCCTGGGAGAGTGAGACTGCAGTGAGTTATGACTGCACAACTGTATTCCAGCCTGGGCAACAGAGCAAGAAACTGTCTCAAAAATAAATAAGTAAAAGGTAAATTATATCTCAATGAAGCTTCTATGTAAAAACAATTTCCCTTTCAGCACTGACTTAGATGGGTCTCACATATTTTGATATGTTGTATTTTCATTTTCATTCGATTACATGATTTTTAAATTTCCTTTGAGACTTTCTCTTTGATCTATACATTATTTAGTAGTGTGTTATTTCCAAGTGTTCATTGATTTTCCTCTTGTATTTCTATTACTGATTTCTAGTTTGGTTCCATTACAGAGGACATATTCTGTGTGGTAGGCAGAATAATGGCCACCCAAAGATGTCCCCGTCTTAACCTTTGAAACCTGTATATATGTTGTTACATGGCAAAGAGGAATTAAGATTGCAGATTAAAGTTGCTAATCAGTTTACTAAAAATAGGAGATTATCCTGGTTTATACACATGGGCCCAATCTAATCATAAAATTGGAAGAGGGGCCAGGCAAGGTGGCTCATGCCTATAATCCCAGCACTTTGGGAGGCCAAAGCGGGTAGATCACCTGAGGCCAGGAGTTCAAGACCAGCCTGACCAACATGGTGAAACCCCATCTTTACTAAAAATACAAAATTAGCTGGGTGTGGTGGCGCATGCCTGTAATCATAGCTACTCAGGAGGCTGAGAGCAGGAGAATCACTTGAACTCGGGAGGTAGAGGTTGTAGTGAGCCAAGATCACGACACTGCACCCCAGCCTGGGCAACAAGAGTGAAACTCCATCTAAAAAAAAAGTAGAAGAGGGAAGCAAAAGAAAGATAGATGCAGCATGACAAGGACTTAATCTGCCATTGCTGACTTTGAAGATGAAGGAAGTGGGATACAAGCCAAGGAATCTGTTAGCCTCTAAAAGCTGGGGACATCTTCAGTTTATAGTCTGCAAGTAAACATGGACCTCATTCCTACAACCACAGGGAATTGAAGTCTGCCAACAACCTAAATGAGTAAGGAAATAAATTCTCCCTTAGAGCGTATAGAAAGGAATGCAGCCAGCCAGGTGCAGTGGCTCACACCTGTAATCCCAGCACTTTGGGAGGCCGAGGTGGGAGGATCACCTGAGGTCAGGGGTTTGAGACCAGCCTAACCAACATGGAGAAACCCCATCTCTGCTAAAAATACAAAATTAGCCAGGCGTGGTGGTACATGCCTGTAATCTCAGCAACTTGGGAGGCTGAGGCAGGAGAATCACTTGAACCCAGGAGGTGGAGGTTGTGGTGAGCCGAGGTCGTACCATTGCACTCCAACCTGGGCAAGAAGAGTGAAACTCAAACAAACAAAAAAACACATACACACGAAAAAAAGAGAGAGAGAGAGAAAGGAATGCAGCCCTTTTGATGCCTTGATTTTAACCTGATGAGACCCATGTCAGATACCTGAGTTAAAGAAATGTAAGGTATTATTTTTAATTACCTAAACCATTAAATATGTGGTAATTTATTATAGCAGCAACAGAAAATGAATATGTTCTGACTGATTTAAATTATTTTAAAATTGAGTTTTATGACCCAGGATATTGTTCTATCTTGGTGAATATTTTATGGGCATTTGAAAGTACTGTGTATTGAGTATTCTATAAATGTCGATTGGATCCTCTTAGTTGATGACATGCTTCAGTTCTTCTATATCTTTGCTGATTGTATTTCCAGTAGTCTGTCAATATTGAGTGTGGATATTGAAATCCCCATCTACAGTTATGGATTTTAAAATTTCTTCTTAATTCTATCAGTTTTGATTTGTATAGCTTAAGCTTTGTTGTTCGGTGCATACAAAATTAAGGATCATTAAGTCTTTAGATTGATCCTTTCATCATTAAATAATACCTCTCTTTATCCCTAGTAATTTTCTTTGCTTTGAAGTCTACTGTATCTGATAGTAATACACTCCTGATTGTTTTATTAGTATTTTATTAATACTTGTATGACACATCTTTTTCCATTCTTTTACTTTCAGCTTACCTTTGTCAACCATGTTTTGAAGTCAGCTTACTGTATATAGCACAGAGTTGGATTACATTCTGTAACTACTCTTCCAATTTGTGTTATAATTAGTGCATTCAGATCAACATTCATAATTATTGATGTGTTGGGGCTTAAGGTTGCCATTTATTTTTTTCTGTCCCTTCTGTTTCTCATTCCTGTGTTTTTCTTTACTTGCTTTCATGTGAGTTTCTTTTTTTTATTTTGAGAGGGAGTCTTGCATGTCGCCCGGACTGGAGTGCAGTGGCACCATCTCAGCTGGCTGCAACCTCCACTTCCCAGGTTCAACCAACTCTCCTCCCTCAGCCTCCTGAGAAGCTGGGATAATAGGCATGAGCCCCCACACCTCGCTAATTTTTGTAGTTTTAGTAGAGATGGGGTTTTGCCATATTGGCCAGGCTGGTCTTGAACTCCAGACCTCAGGTGATCTACCTGCCTCAGCCTCCCAAAGTGTTGGAATTACAGGCTTGAGGCATCTCCTCCGGCTTCATGTGACTTTTTAAAACATTTTATAGAATTCTGTCTTGAATTAGTAATGGTTTTTGTTTTGTTTTGTTTTGTTTTGTTTTTTGAGATGGAGTCTTGCTTTGTCACCCAAGCTGGAGTATAGTGGCGCGATCTCGGCTCACTGCAACCTCCATCTCCCAGGTTCAAGCAATTCTCCTGCCTCAGCCTCCCGAGTAGCTGGGATTACAGGCACGCACCACCACACCCACCCAGCTAATTTTTGTATTTTTAGTAGAGACGGGGTTTCACCATGTTGTCCAGGCTGGGCTTGAACTCCTGACTTCGTGATTCACCTGCCTCAGCCTCCCAAAGTGCTGGGATTACAAGTGTGAGCCACTGCGCCCAGCCAGTGATAGTATTTTTGAACATATCACTTTGTACAGGCTTAGTGGTCACTCTAGTTATCACAATATAAATACATAACTAATCACAATCTAGTGGTATCAACAATTTATATTTTGAATGAAGTGCAGAAACTTTGCTTCCATTTAGGTCTCTTTACCCTCCCCACTCTTAAAACATATTTATGCATTACATATATTTAAAAATATAATTATATGCAAAGTGTATATAGTGACAATGTACATTTCCTCTACATACACTGAGCACCATATCAGATGATAGGACTTTGGTTCAACCACCAAATATAATTTTTTTTTTTTTGAGACAGAGTTTTAGCCTTGTTGCCCAGACTGGAGTGCAATGGCGCGATCTCGGCTCACTGCAGCCTCCACCTCCTGGGTTCAAGCAATTCTCCTGCCTCGGTATGTAGAGGAAATGTACATTGTCACTACATACACTTTGCATATAATTATAGTTTTAAATATATGTAATACCAAAAAAAGATGTGTTTTAGCTTGTATTTCTTTGAGTTTATCCTGTTTGGCATTCATTTACAACTTCTTGAATCTGTAAATTTACACCTTTCACCAAATTTGGGAAAATTTCAGTCTTACTTCGTCCAATATATTTTCAAGCCCACATTCCCTCTCACTTCTCATTCTGTAACTCTTACGATATGTGTTATTTACTTCTTTTGTTATTGTCCCACAGGTCTCTGGGGCTCTATTTTTTTTTTTTTTTAAAGACAGGGTCTCACTCTGTCACCCAGGCTGGAGTGCAGTAGCACAATCTCACTGCAACTTCCCCCTCCCAGGCTCAAGCAGTCTTCTCACCCTCAGCCTCCCAAGTACCTGGGGACAGGTGCACACCACAATGTTTAATTTTTGTAGGGAAGGGGTTTCACCATGTTGTCCAGGCTTGTCTTGAACTTCTGAGCTCAAGCCATCTGCCCACCTCAGAATCCCAAAGTACTGGGATTACATGCATGAACCACTGCACCTGGTCATATTTTTATTTTCTCTCTGTTGTTAATTTTTTTTAGACAAGGTCTCACTCTGTCCCCCAGGCTGGAGTGCAGCGGCACAATCACAGGTCACTGCAGCCTCAAGCGATCGTCCTACTTCAGCACCTAAGTAGCTGGGACTACAGATATGTACCACCATGCCTGGCTAATTTTTATATTTTTGGTAGAGATAGGGTCTCACTATGTTGTCCATACTGTCTCAAGTGATCCTGTTGCCTCAGCCTCACAAAGTGCTGGGATTACAGGTATGAGCCACTGCACCTGGCCTCAGATTAGATAATTTCTATTACTTTATGTTCATGTTTACTGGTTCCTTCCTCTGTCATATTCATTCTGCTACTGAGCCCACTTTACTTATTTGCTCAATGCATGTAATCCCTGCCAACCACACCAGCGATCTCATCTTCTTGCCATCTCATGACCCCTCTACCCACCAGGACCCTAAAACTTTGAACCCTAGTGAACATGCTATAAATATGCCTTTATGTAGCTCTCCCCTTAATCCTTTGATGCCACATGGTGACCCACTGCCAACTTTTCAATACAGGAAAGGGAAGGTGGCTGGGCGCAGTGGCTCACACCTGTAATCCCAGCACTTTGGGAGGCCAAGGCAGGCGGATTATCTGAGGTTGGGAGTTCAAGACCAGCCTCGTCAACATGGAGAAACCCTGTCTCTACTAAAAATGCAAAAATTAGTTGGGCATGGTGGCACATGCATGTAATCCCAGCTACTCGGGAGGCTGAGGCAGGAGAATCGCTTGAATCTGGGAGGTGGAGGTTGCAATGAGCGAAGATCATGCCATTGCACTCCACACTCCAGCCTGGGCAACAAGAGCGAAACTCCATCTCAAAAAAAAAAAAAGGAAGGGAAGGAATGAAGAGAAAAAATGATTAGAAGTGAGGGAAAGGAAGGAAATAAGGGATGGGGAAATGAGTAGGGAAAGGATTGTGGGACGCAATGGTTATATGGGAAAGAAAGGTGATAAGGGAATAAAAGGAAACATGGAAAGGGAAAGAAAGATGAGAAGGGAACAGATGGAAAACTGGAGAAAGGGAGGCAAATGAAAAGAAATAGGTAGAGAAAGGAAAGAAAGGGAAGAAGTGCATGGGAAAAAAAGATAGAGGGAAGGAACAGAAACAGAAGGAAAAGATAGGAAGTGAATAAAATATGGGAACTTACAGCATTTTTTCTGGATTATGGGTCATGTTTTCCTGTTTCATGACATGTTTAGTAAATGTTTCATTGTGGATTGCACACTATGAGTGATACGCTTTAAGGAATCTGGATTATGTCGCATCTTTTGAAAAGTATTGAGTTTTGTTCTGAGAGGCAGTTAATTTCCTTGATCTTTGATCCTGGTGAGGTATAATTTAGGCTTTATTAGGGCAGTCTTAGGGTAGTCTTTTTTTTTTCCCCAAGATGGAGTCTTACTCTGTCGCCTAAGCTGGAGTGCAGTGGCCTGATCTTAGCTCACTGCAACCTCTGCCACCCAGGCTCAGCAATTCTCCTGCCTCAGCCTCCCAACTAGCTGGAATTACAGGTGTACACCACTACACCAAGCTAATTTTTTTTTTGTATTTTTGGTAGAGACGGGGTTTCACCATGTTGGCCAGGCTGGTCTCGAACTGCTGACCTCATGATCCACCCGCCTTGGACTCCCGAAGTGCTGGGATTACAGGCGGGAGCCACCGTGCCAGGCCTAGAGTAGTCTTTACTCTAGGAGGTGGTTCTTTTCCGTAAGGTGTGGTTTTTCAATTAAATGCCTGGAATGTTAAAAAGTTATCTCCACTCTGGCTAGGTCAGAACCTCGTATTTCTCAGCACCGTGCAATCTCTAGTATCTCCATTCTTCTTTCTTTCTTTTTTGAGACGGAGACTCGCTCTGAAACCCAGGCTGAAGTGCAATGGCTCGATGTCGGCTCACTGCAACCTCCGCCTCCCGGGTTCAAGCCATTCTCTGCCTCAGCCTCCCATGTAGCTGGGATTACAGGCATGCGCCACCATATTCGGCTAATTTTTGTTTTCTCAGTAGAGACGGGGTTTTGCCATGTTGGCCAGGCTGGCCTTGAACTCCTGACTTCAAGTTATCCTCCTGCCTTGGCCTCCGAAAGTGCTGGGATTACAGGTGTGAGCCACCGCACCCAGCCTTCTCCATTCTTCTTTCAACCCCATAGCAGCCCTTCTTTTCTAGGCCTCACAGAATCTCATACTGTGCATGTACAGCCCAGCCCTCAACAAAAGACACAGAGGGCAGGGGGAGATGTTGACAAGATAGCACCTGGCGAGAGATTCTCCAGCCACTGCTGAGACACCGAGCACACAAGTGAGGTAGTGTCCCCACCACCCCCTTCTTCCTTTCCCTCACCCCTGATGATCTTCTCCTTCCCTTCCTCCCTCCACCTGGAGGAGGGGGGTGGGCATGGTTCAGGGACATCATGTAGGACTCTGAGGAAGAGAGCCAGGACCAGCACTGAAAATCATTGTGCTAGGGAACAGTACCTCCTGGAACACCTCCTTAGCTGCAGGTTTTGCTCAAGAAACGTTCGGGAGGCTGGGCGTGGTGGCTCACGCCTGTATTCCCAGCACTTTGGGAGGCCGAGGCGGGCAGATCGTGAAGTCAAGAGATCGAGACCAGCCTGGCTAACACGGTGAAACCTCGTCTCTGCTAAAAATACAAAAAATTAGCCGGGCATGGTGGCACATGGCTGTAATCCCAGCTACTTGGGAGGCTGAGGCAGAGAACTGCTTGAACCAAGGAAGTGGAAGTTGCAGTGAGCTAAAATCACGCCACTGTACTCCAGCCAGGGCAACAGTGAGAGGCTCCATCTCAAAAAAAAAAAAAAAAAGAAAAAACAAAAAAAAACACTTTCGGCAACCAGTACAAACTATAGGACTAGATTTCTTTTGAGAAGGATAACAATGCCAGGACACTTGAATGTTGCTCTCTAGTTTGGGATATAGGAGGGCAGATAATAGGAAGCAAAATGTTGGACAAATGAATCTATGGAGCACAGAAATCCTCTTGGTATATGATATTACAAATTATCAAAGCTTTGAGAATTTTTATAAGATTAGTGGAGAAAGTGAGTGAAGAGTTAGAAACTCAGCCTCTGGTTGCCTTGATGGACAATAAAATTGATTTGGAGCAAATTCGAACAGTAAACCCTAAAAACACTTACGGCTTTCCCAGGAAAATGGTTTTAATAGCTGCTTTGTTTCAACCAAAGCAAGAGACTTTGTCTTCCTGTGTTTTCAGAAAGTTGCTGCTGAAATCCTTGGAATCAAATTAAACAAAGCAGAAATAAGTTTTAAACAAAGTCACAGAGAGTGATGAAGGCAGATATTGAAAACTACAACCAGGAACCCATGTCAAGAGCTGGTAACCCTCCGAGAAGCTGTGTGTGTGCAGTTGCGAGAGCTCATTTTTCCACTGTGTTGATAGTTCTGGCTGCCCTTCACCTCTGGGTGGGTCTGAGAACTTCTAAAAATTTGTTTTATCGGTGACCATCTCTAGTTCATTAAACACTTTCCTCTGAACTTTCTTCATCCTTAAGTGTTGCCTCCCAGCTGCAGGCATGTACTCGGATTCAAAGGAATGCAACACTAGGACCATACATTTTGCATTCAAACTGGAAGGCCTATTCTCTTAAATTAGACTGTTTCATTGAAAAAGAATGGTGTCCAGCCAGGTTGGGTGGCTCACACCTGTGATCCCAGCACTTTGGGAGGCCAAGGTGGGTGTATCACCTGAGGTCAGGAGTTCAAGACCAGCCTGACCAGTATGGTGACACCTCGTCTCTACTAAAAATACAAAAAATTAAACAGGCATGGTGGCACACGCCTGGAATCCCAGCTACCTGGGAGACTGAAGCAGGAGAATCCCTGGAACCCGGGAGGTGGAGATTGCAGCAAGCCAAGATCACGCCATTGCAATCCAGCTGGGCAACAAGAGCGAAACTCTGTCTGGGGACCAAAAAAAAAAAGGAAAGAAAAAGAATGGTGTTGCTTCTTTGTATGTTCTTTCTTTTTGTCCCTAATGTATTTTTTTTTTTTTTTTTTTGACAAAGTCTCACTCTGTCACCCAGGCTGGAGTGCAGTGGCGCAATCTTGGCTCACTGCAACCTCTGCCACCCAGGTTCAAGCGATTTTCCTGCCTCAGTCTCCCAAATAGCTGGGATTACAGGTGCCTGCCACTGCGCCCGGCTAATTTTTATATTTTTAGTAGAGGTGGGGTGTCACCATCTTGGTCAGACTGGTCTTGAACTCCTGACCACGTGATCCACCTGCCTCAGCCTCTCAAAGTACTGGGATTACAGGTGTGAACCACCGCACCCGGCCCCTGATTTAAATTTTTTAAATAAATGTGAAAACTATCCAAGTCTTGATCATCAGCCAGGATTCTGTCATAGCGGTTTCATTCTCTCATGTGAACTCATACATGTCAAAGTATACTTCAGGGTGCAAACATCACACAAGTAACATATTTTACTTATAGACACTGGAGGTGTTCTTTTGCTATCTATTGTGAGTAAAAATAAAGCTGTTATCTAACTGAAAATGTTCAAAATAAGCCTGTCATAGAAATATCTTTTCATTTTTAAAAAGGGGCCTGGCCGAGCATGGTGGTTCACGCCGGTAATCCCAGCACTTTGGGACACCAAGGTAGGTGCATTACCTGAGGTCAGAAGTTCGAGACCAGTCTGGCCAACATGGTGAAACCTGTCTCTACTAAAAATACAAAAAAAATTAGCCTGGCGTGGCACACTGTTGTAATCTCAGCTACTCAGGAGGCTGACACAGAAGAATCGCTTGAACCCAGGAGGTGGAGGTTGCAGTGAGCCAAGATTCCGCCACTGCATTCCAGCCTGGGCGACAAGGGCGAAATTCCATCTCAAAATAAAAAAAAAAAAACAGGCCGGGTACACTGGCTAATGTCTGTAATCCCAGCACTTTGGGAGGCCAAGGGTGGCGGATCACCTGAGGTCGGGAGTTTGAGACCGGCCTGAGGCTGAGGCAGAATTGCTTGAATCTGGGAGGCAAAGGTTGTGGTGAGTCAAGAAAGGGCCATTGCACTCCAGCCTGGGCAATGAGAGTGAAACTCCAACTCACAAAAAATAAATAAATAAAATAGGGGCCTAAATTGTCTATATTGTAATTTGTGTTCATTATGTTTTACATAATACTTAGGTCAGATGACTTTATGAATTTAGATAAATGTTCAGCTGATACTTTACCTGGAATTTCTCCTGTAAGCTGCCTAAGAGTAGTCCAGGAATGAGTTACGACACAGTAGGTTGTTTTGGGGGTTTGTTGTCGTGGGTTTTTTGGTTTTGTTTTTGAGACAGGGTCTCCAGGCTGGAGTGCAGAGCCACAACCACACTGACTGCAGCCTCAACCTCCCGGGCCCAAGTGATCCTCCCACCTCAGCCTCCCAAGTAGCTGGAACTACAGGCATGTACCACCACACCCGCCTAATTTTTAAATTTTTTGTACAGACAGGGTCTCACTATGTTTCAAGGGCTGGTCTCAAACTCTTGGCCTCAAGTGATCCTTCTGCCTTGGCCTCCCAAAGTGCTGGGATTACAGGTGTGAGCCACCACACCCAGCTAGTTTGTGGATAAGACTGTACCTGATGTTCAGATGTTTTTCTCTCACAAATTTAAATTTTTTTTAAAAGACCCACAGGGGCCAGGCACAGTGGCTCATGCCTGTAATTCCGATAGTTGGGGAGGCCAACATGAGTGGATCACCCAGGTCAGGAGTTCAAGACCAGCTTGGCCAACCTGGCAAAACCCCATCTCTAATAAATACAGAAAAATTACCTGGGCATGGTGTTAGGTGCCTGTAGTCCCAGCTACTTGAAAGGCTGAGGCAGGAAAATCACTTGAACCTGGGAGGTGAAGGATGCAGTGAGCCAAGATCTTACCATTGCACTCCAGCCTGAACAAGAGACTCTGCCTCAAAAAATTAAAAAATAGGCCAGGCACGGTGGCTCACACCCGTAATCTCAGCACTTTGGCAGGCTGAGGTGGGCAGATCATGAGGTCAGGGGATCAAGACCAGCCTGGTCAACATAGTGAAACCCCATCTCTACTAAAAATACAAAAATTAGCTGGGTGTGGTGACAAGCACCTGTGTAGTCCCAGCTACTTGGGTGGCTGAGTCAGGAGAATCGCTTGAACCCAGGAGGCAGAGGTTGCAATGAGCCAAGACTAGGCCATTGCACTCTAGCCTGGGTGACAGAGTGAGACTCCATCTCAAAATAAATAAAAAGACCTACAGGGAACCCCCACACCAAACTCTGATCTTTGCTTCCTTTGCCCAGTGAGAACACTGTGCTGTGTTTGAACTTCATCTTCCTGCGCTACAATCAGAAAATTGCCCCTAGTCAGAGAACTAAGTGAACATGGGGTTCTCCTTGTGTGCTTTTTTTCTCAGGGACTGTCCTCCTAGAGCATTTGTGCAATGCCTGAAAATAGTTGCCTCATTATATGTTGTTTAGCTTTACAGTTGTTTATGGGGAAAGAACAGGTGCAGTATCAACTACTCCATCATTGCCAGAAGTGGAAGTTGCTTTACTTTTCTGTGTGTTTCTCTTCAATTTTTAAAATCTTTTTCATGCTCATTTCTGTGGTGGAATAGAAATGGTATTTTTTATGTTTTATGAGACAGGGTGTTGCTCTGTCACCCAGACTGGAGTGCAGTGGTGTGATCATAGCTTACTGCAGGCTTCACAGGCTCAAGCAATCTTCCTGCCTCAGCCTCCTGAGTAGCTAGGACTATAGACAAGTGCCATCACGCCAGCTAATTTTATTTTTTATAAAAACGCAGTCTTGCTATGTTGCCTAGGCCTCAAGCTAGCCTCCTGCCTTGGCCTCCCAAAGTGCTGAGATTACAGGTATGAGCCACACCCAGCCAAAATGTTTTTTGAAAGCTAAAGGAAGATTATTACATCACACAGCCTTAGACCCTCTCAGGATTGAAGGTTTAGTAAACCAAGTACATGCCACCATTAACTAAGGTTAAAAAAAAAAAAAAAATACAAAATGGACATTTTAGGAAGAATATTATAATTACCAGTTATTGCCTTGTGACCAGTTACCTAACCAAGCGAGAGTCATAGTCTCTACCAGAATTTCTCCTTTTACTGTATCATACTTGTTTCCTCTTCTCCCAATATTTTATATATAATGTTCAGGGATACATTTTAACATTTTTAGTTTATATATTGGAAAATTTGCAGGTAAGACTCCAGACACTCTGCACTTGGAGATGAATGCAACTATTCACAGAATTTTAGGCTGTCTTTCTTTGGGATGGCCATAAAGCAGTACACCTGAAGATGTATGCAAACTAGCTAAAGTGTGTTAGGCAGAGGTATTTTTGAAAGAACAAATATGAGAAGTGAAGCATATTCATTCATTTAACACACACTTGTTGAATAATATGTTCTAGATATCATTTCAGGCTTTGGGGATGCATGAATAAACAAAATAGGCAAAGATCCCTGATCTTATATATATCATATCCTATCAAGGGAAGACAAAATGAAACAATGGGTTTTTAAACACTCGCAGATCACGAGGTCAGGCATTTGAGACCAGCCTGGCCAACATAGTAAAAAACCCCATCTCTACTAAAAATACAAAAAAAAAAAAAAAATTAGCCAGGCATGGTGGTAGGCGCCTGTAGTTCCAGCTACTCGGGAGGCTGAGGCAGGAGGATCACTTGAACCTGGGAGATGGAGGCTGCAGTGAGCCAAGACCGTACCACTACACACCAGCCCAGGTCAGTGTGAGACTCTGTCTCAAAAAAAAAAAAAAAAAAAAAAAAAAAAAAAAAAAAAATTGGTCTGTTGGCTGGGCATGGTGGCTCACACCTGTAATCCCAATACTTTGAAAGGCCGAGATAAGCAGATCATTTGAGGTCAGGAGTTCAAAACCAGCCCGGCCAACACAGTGAAACCCGATCTCTACTAAAAATATAAAAATTAGCCAGCTGTGGTGGTGGGCACTTGTAATCCCAGCTACTTAGAAGGCTGAGGCAAGAGAATCGCTTGAGCCCGGGAGGCGGAGGTTGCAGTGAGCAGATATCACACCACTGCACTCTAGCCTGAGCGACAGAGACCCTGTCTCAAAAAAAAGGTTAGGGAAGAGGATCAGCAGACACTGGAAGTAGTGATCAAGGGGTAAAAAAGTGTAGTATCCTAAAATTCAAATAAAGAAATTCTATCAGGGAAGGAGTAACTAATGGAGTCAAATATGGAAGGGGAAAACTAGAATTGAATATAACAATGTGCAGGTCACTGGTGACCTTGACAAGAGCAGTTTCAGTGGAATGATGAGAGGGAAAGCTTGACTGAAATGAATTAGAGAGAATGCGAGTAGAGGTACTGCAGACAGCAGGCATAAGTAACTCTTTCAAGACATGTTGCTGCAAAGGAGAATGAGGAAATGCGGTAGTATGGGGACAGTAGTGTAGTGCATAGTTGTTATGCATTTTACCATCCCATATCCATTCTACCTTCTCTGGGTACATCAATTTATCTTCAAGGAGCTAATTCTCCCTCACTATATACTTGCTTTGTGAGACCAACCGCTGCACTCAAGCTGTAAGTGTTGCTGAAGAAAAATACATAAGCATGCTTAACGGGTTCCTCTATAAATTCATGGTACAACCCTCGAATGGGACTCAAAACTACCAAGTGCTGCTCTAGTTTGTTTGCTTTCCAACTTTTCAAATGACTGTCTCATTATTATCTCTTCTCAAACCTCCACTACTCACTCCTCCTCACTTTCAGTTGATAACTTTGCCACTAAATAACTAGAAAAAAGAAACAACATTAAAAGTTTCTTGGCAGGGCACGGTGGCTCGTGCCTGTAATCTCAACACTGGGAGGATGAGGCAGGCAGATCACTTGAGGTCAGGAATTCAACAGCCTGGCCAACACGGTGAAACCCTGTCTGTCTGTACTGAAAATACAAAAATTAGATGGGTGTGGTGGCAGGTGCCTGTAATCCCAGCTGCTCAGGAGGCTGAGGTAGGAGAATCGCTTGAACATAGGAGGCAGAGGTTGTAGTGAACCAAGATCGCGCCACTGCACTCCAAGAGCGAGACTCAGTCTCAAAAAAGAGAACACATACAACAAAAGGACATACATTAAATGCATTACAGTGATTGCCAGTGATAGGTGAACGAATGGGAGTGGGAATAGGGAAGAAAAGTAAAAATAAAATGAGAAGGGTTCTGTGTGTACTAACCAGAATACACCAAAAAATTGAGGAGTATGAGGAACTCAGGAAAAAAAGGAAGCAACTCAGCTTATCTTGTCCTTGACAAGATGCTAATCTAACAAAGTGCTGGCCCCTAATTCCAGCCCTAAAGATGACACACAAGAAAGTTGATGGAAATAATAAAATCTAACACTTATGCAGCATTTACCATATGCCTCTACCATATGCCAGGAACTATTAACTCATTTAATCTTAGCAGCCAATGCTATGAGATAAATTATTCCCATTTTATAGATGAGAAAACTAGTGAGGTGAAGCAACTTGCCCAATATCACACAGCTGGTAATCCTGAAACTGGGATTTGAACTCAGTCTAGATAGAACAGAGAAACACCCAGAGACAGGAAACGGTGAGTCTGGGGTAGGAATGGAGGTGAGGGAAGGGTAGCCTAAGACGGAAGAGGAGGGGGCTCCATGGACAGAGAAGCTAGGGGTGAAATGTGTAATTGTGCCCTTTCTCCTCCAACACTGCAGCAGGAAGATCATATGCCACCTCATCACCACAGCAAGACAATGTGCCAAGCCAGCCGGAGGTGGGGTCCAGTGAGGCAGCACTGAAGCCCAGTTGGATGGGGGAACGTATCACACGTACAGGCATACAGGCCACCCCGAAACCTCAACTCTACACCTTCAGCTAGTCAATACAACCTACACTTTCGAGGCAAGGATTTGGCCATATGTTCCTTGAGGAATTCCTTCCAAGAAAAAAACCCTGAAAAAATTGACATCAGGTTATCTTATTGTTTTCTGTTGTTATAACTGAGTACCTGGGACTAGGTATTATAAAGAATTGATTTCTAATATTTCTGCTTGCTGAGAAGCCCAGGGTCACGGGGTCACATTTGGTGACAGCCTCCTTGCTGGTGGGGACTCTGCAGAGTCCCAAAGCAGTGCAGGGTATCACATGGTGAAGAAGCTGAGTGTGCTAGCTCAGGTCTCTTCCTCTTCTCATAAAGTCACCAGTCCCACTCCCATGATAATCCATTAACTCATTAATCCATGAATCGCTGAAAATTAAGTTTCAACATGGGCCAGGCATGGTGACTCATGCTTGTAATCCCAGCACTTTGGGAGGCAGACGTGGGCAGATCACTTGAGGTCAGGAGTTCGAGACCAGCCTGGCCAACATGGTGAAACCCCATCTCCACTAAAAATACAAAAATTAGCCGGCCATGGTGGCATCTACCTGTACTCCCAGCTACTCGGGAGGCTGCAGCAGCAGAACTGCTTGAACGTGGGAGGTGGAGGTTGTGGTGTGCCAAGATTGTGCCATTGCACTCCAGCCTGGGCCACAAGAGTGAAACTCCATCTCAAAAAAGAAACAAAAAGTTTTACAACATGGTTTCGGAGGGGACAAACATTCAAACCATAGCACAGGGGTTCTCCAACAAACAGCACCCATGGTGAAGCTTAGTAAAAAAAAGTCCTCAGAGCTTATAAACGTGTTAATCCCCTCTTATAATCATGAGCACAGAGCCAAAACTTTCTAGTAATTTGAGGAAAGCCCCTAACAAGAAGTTTGAAGCAGAAAAAAAACAGTAACTTCAAAGGAAAAAAATCCAGTGTACAGGAAACAAACTTTAGGACTTTAAAAATTACTATCCTTACAGGGCTTACTATTGAACTAGAGTAATCAGGCCGTGTGCGGTGGCTCACACCTGTAATCCCAGCACTTTGGGAGGCCAAGGTGGGAGGATCACCTGAGGTCAGGAGTTCGAGATGAGCCTGGCCAACATGGTGAATCCCCACCTCATCTAAAAATACAAAAATTAGCCAGGCACCTGTAATCCCAGCTACCGGAGAGACTGAGGCAGAATCGCTTGACAGGGAGGTGGAAGCTGCAATGAACCGAGACCGTGCCATTGCACTCTAGCCTGGGTGACAAGAGCAAAACTGTCTCAAAAAAATAAAAAAAAAACCTACAGTAATCAAGATAAGGATGGACATTACTGATCAACTTTTTTAAGTACAGTAATGGACCCAGATATGTGTATTTCCTATTAAAATACTAAGTACTGGAGGCTAGTCTTCAAAAAAAGATGCTCCGAGGCTGGGCATGGTGGCTCACGCCTGTAATCTCAGTACTTTTGACATGTGGAGGCTGGAGGATCAAGGTCAGGAGATCGAGAGCATCCTGGCTAACTCGATGAAATCCTTTCTCTACTAAAACTACAAAAAATTAGCTGGGCATGGTGGTGGGTGCCTGTAGTCCCAGCTACTCAGGAGGCTGATGCAGGAGAATCGTTTGAACCCGGGAGATGGAGGTTGCAGCAAGCTGAGATCATGCCACTGCACTCCACCCTGGACAAGAGCAAGACTGTCTCAAAAATAAATTGCTAATGAGGGCATAAAATGGTACAACCACTTTGGGAAAACTTTGGTAATTTCTTAAAATTTAAACATACAGGCCGGGCACAGTGAATCACTCCTGTAATCCCAGCACCTCGGGAGGCTGAGGCGGGTGAATCACGAGGTCAGGAATTCCGAGACCAGCGTGACCAACATGGTGAAACCCCTTCTCTACTAAAAATACAAAAATTAGCTGGGTGTGGTGGTGCACGCCTGTAGTCCTAGCTACTCAGGAGGCTGAGGCAGGAGAATTGCTTGAACCTGGGAGGCGGAGGTTACAGTGAGCAGAGATCACACCACTGCACTCCAACCTGGGCAACAGAGCAAGATTCCATCTCAAAAAAAAAAAAAAAAAACTACTAAACATACAGCAGATCTGTAAAAATGTCGTTTTAGTCAACATCATTTTGTTGAAGAAAAACAAATCAACTCCTGGCTGGGACCACTGTTGTGAAGTTAATACATCCTGCCGGTGTCTGCGTGGGCTTCCTGCTCTGGATACTCGAGTTCCCTCCCACATCCCAAAGACCTGAGGTAAATTGGCAAGTCTGAATGGTCCCAATCTGCGAGAACGTAGGTGTGAGCATGGCCTGCAATAGAATGGCCTCCTGACTGTGATCGGTTCCCACCATGGCCTTGAGCTGACTAGATAGGTTCTAGTTTCCTGAGACTCTATTTGGAATACCTGGGTATTTACTATATACCTTGCTTTTTCACCCTTTCTTAAATGTATGCATAGCTCACATTTACTTCAATGTTTAGTATTAAGATGTGTTTTGGTTCTTATTTGGTGCCACATGTAGTGGGCTCACGCCTGTAATCCCAACACTTTGGGAGGTGAAGAAAGGATTGCAAGGTTCAAGACCAGCCTGGGCACCGAAGGGAGACCCCTGTCTCTAACTACATTAAAAAAAATAAAAATAAAAAAAAGCCAGGCATGGTGGCACAGGCCTGTAGTCCCAGCTACTTGGGAGGCTAGAGTGTGAGGATTGCTTGAGTGCAGGAGGTCAAGACTGCAATGAGCCATAATGGCACTACACTCCAGCCTGGGCAAGGGTATGATGTCTCAAAAAATGTTTGATGTTTGTAACCAGAAATATGCTATAGGAACTTAATTCTTATGTCAATTAGCCTATGGTAAAACTGGTTTCATTATATGTCATGTCACCTAGTTTCCAATAACTCTTCAAGTAATCTTCAACATTGTTGAAGATTTACTGTATTATCTATGCTGTGTCACTCCACAAATTCCACTCAAGACATTTATCCAAAAGAAACTGTCACATCCAGGCCGGGCGCGGTGGCTCATGCCTGTAATCCCAGCACTTTGGGAGGCCGAGGCGGGTGGATCACAAGGTCAGGAGTTCGAGACCAGCCTGGCCAAGATGGTGAAACCCTATCTCTACTAAAAAATACAAACATTAGCTGGGTGTGGTAGCAGGAGCCTGTAGTCCCAGCTACTCAAGAGGCTGAGGCAGGAGAATCACTTGAACCCAGGAGGTGGAGGCTGCAGTGAGCTGAGATCACGCTACTGCAGTCTAGCCTGGGTGACGGCAAAATTCCATCTCAAAACAACAAAAAGAAACTGTTACATCCAAAACTTGTACAATACTCATAGCAGTATTCTTAATAGGTAAAAACTAGAAATGGCCCAGATGTCCATCAATAAAGTTACTTCATACACTGCAATTCTACTCTGCAACAAAAGGAATATACATGCAACTATGTGGATGAATCCCAAATATACTCTAAGCAGCTAGACAAATTACATAGATACAGAATTTATATAAGCAAACATGCAAAAAATATGATGGAAACGAGGTGTCTGTTGCTGGTGTTGGGAGGTGGTCTATTGGCTGAGAAGAGCACACACAACTTTCTGGAGCAATGTTCTGTGTCTTCATGTGCTAAGCATTTCTCAAGACTGATTGAACTGTACATGAGATCAGTACACTTCACCGTATTCTTTAAGTGCTACACATTCCTCAGGGTATAAGCCACAAATTCAACATAAGGTCTAAACTTTAACACCAGATACTGACTAGGGCAAATAACCTCACACATCGTTGGCTAAGCGTTTCCAAAATACTACTTTGCACAAAATGCCTGGCCATCTCAAAAATATACAACTATCCTGAATCAGCAATTCTGCATCTGTTTTCATCTCAGTAATTACAAAAACTAGTGTTAAGAACATTTATAGCAACTTTACACATGAAAACAAAAAACTAGAAAAAGCCCAGGTTTCCACGATTAGGTAAGCACACTATACTCATGGTTGGCAATAAAAAGGAACTGGTGTATACATGGCTAAAACCCAAGTTTTTATCTTGGTAGAATACACATTTCTCACAGTTCATAAAATGGCACACTTAATACTTTAAGATTTCAGATTTAAATGTTACCTTAAAAAAATTAATAAAAGTTGAATTCACTGACACAAAAGTCCAAATTATCTTTCAGGGAAGTATACTGACATGTGCAACATAAAATATTGATGGGATGGGTAGACTGATGTTTTTCTGGAACAGTAAGTGTAGGGCTGGCTAGGCGTGGTTAATCCCAGCACTTTCGAAGGCCAAGGCAGGCGGACCACTTGAGGTTAGGAGTTTGTGACCAAGGTGGTCAACATGGTGAAAACCCCTCTCTACTAAAATACAAAAATTAGCTGGGTGTGGTAGTGCATTGCACACCTGTAATCCTAGCGGAGGTAGGAGAATCACTTGAACCTGGGAGGCGGAGGTTGCAGTAAGCCAAGATGGCACCACTGCACTCCCACCTGGGCAACAGAGTGAGACTGTCTCAAAAAATAAAAAAGGTAGAGCTGAGACTATTTTCAGAATGACAATACTTAGGGCTTTCTCTGCCATCTTAATGCTCAACTGCTTTCTTTCTCCATGTGATGAGTTCTGTTCAACTGACTACATAAACTCAAATGCAATGTCCAGTTTTAGATGCAAATGATCAATTAGAGTCAGATATAGATAGGACACCAGGTAAAGCAGAGAAACAAAACTGTAAATTCTGAAGCATGTTATCATACGCATTGCTTGGCCCAAAGTATCTGGAATCCACAGCCACAAGTGAGTTGTTGCTGACCTGTTTTGTAAGCAGGAATTAAGTAAAAGCACTACAGTTGATTCCTGGTATTTAGCCTCTGTTTCTTAGGTGTGTGATTGTTCTTCCATTTAATTTTTAGAGTGAGGATTGAGTGAAATTCAGTCATCTACATTACCCCTCAAGCTCACTCTCAAAAAAGGAGGCCTAGTCACATGAACAGCCTCAATGGCTCAGGACATTCCCATGCAACTAAGTGCAATCAATGCAACAGAGTTAGTGTTTGGGGGAAGGGGGATACGAGAAACACTTAAAAACATAAACCCCTAATTTCTAAAAGTAAAAAAGAGCCCCTTGCCACAAAAAAGATGCCATGTTAAAGTTTTATTTTCAATACAAAACATTCCAAAAAGTGAAGAGATCTAAATACCCAAGTTCTATGTTCAACTACCAGTTAAACAAGGAAAACATTTTCTGTATCATTCTGTTTTACAACCAGCATAAACCCAAAAGAATCAAGATCTGATTCTTTTTCCACACATCTGCTAGGTCAGTAAGCTATTTATCAAACAGGTATCTGGTCATTTTAACATACGCCTTGCTTTGAAGTTAATATTCATTCATATTTGGTACAATCTCTATATCCTATACTATCTTTAGGATATCTAAATATCTTAAATTTTAGGATATCTCAAGAGCCAAAAGGTCCTCACAGAAGCTTTAACCCAAGTAATCCTAAGAGTACAGAAGACTGGGCGAAGACAACTATGGAAGTGCAACAACCACATACATTTGGTCATTACCCTTGTGGTCTGGTGATTAGTAGCTGTCTTTCAAACGATAGTTTAAAATGTTGTACTTACTCTCCCTAGCTGCAAATGTTAAAACAGGACAGTGCCATAATTGTAACAACAAAAAATCTTGTAAGCTGAGTTACTTCCTCTACTCCAACAACTCAAGTCTGTTTCCTTTCAGAACATTATGCTATTGGCTCTAGTCTCCAAAGCAATAAACTAAAACTTGTTTCCAAGACTGGGACGTAAAGCAGGCTTATAAAACAATACAGCAAAGGAAAGCCAAGTGGCCTAATTGTTTCTAGTGTGCTTGCCATCTCAGCATGGTTGTTACTTTCCAGATGTCACCGTTTTATTCTACAACTAAACTGTTTCCGGGTAAGCCACCACCAAAAAATGTTTCACTTACTGACAAACACTTCACTAGATAGAGCTACCACTTACATCCATCCTTTTTGTAATTCAACTTAAGTTCTAAATTGTTGTCCCCATGACTTTAGCTAAACAAAATGACAGCCAAAGCTCTACAATCTATGTAAAGAACCACAAGAACTTCCTGACTACCTCCACTTACCAACTTCCTTAATCACTTCCCCTTTTCCATTTGGTCAGTTACTTGTTTTAAGTAGCTACCACTCACTCCCTAGCTATGAGTGTTAATCAACACTTATGCCTTCCTCAGATCCACAGGAACCCCTGAAGGCAAAACTCTATTGCCCGCACCAAACCAATTCTGACAGTACTGCTTGCGCAACTGTAGTGACTTATCGACAATCAGCCGCCTTCTGCTTCAACAACTCTGTAAAATGAAAAACATGGGATCTTGTTACGTGTTATTTGTATTACTGCAAAGTACTTCCCCCCAACTATTTTTTAAATGTATACTTTCTTGTTGCTTTAGCTTAAAATAGAAGTATATGCTTTAAAACCAAGCTCTGGCTGGGTGCAGTAGCTCACGCCTATAATCCCAGCACTTTGGGAGGCCGAGACAGGTGGATCACTCAACATCAGGAGTGCGAGACTAGCCTGGCCAACATGGTGAAATCCCATCTCTACAAAAATATACAAAGATTAGCCAGGTATGGTGGCACACACCTGTAGTGCAGTGAGCTGAGATCAAATCACTGCATTCCAGCTTGGGCGACAGAGGGAGACGCCATCCCAAAAAAAACAGCTGGATGCAGTGGCTCATACCTATACTCTCAAGCACACTGGGAGGCCAGGGCAGGTGGATCATCTGAGGTTAGGAGTTTCAGACAGGCCTGGCCAACACGGTGAAACCCTGTCTCTACTAAAAATACAAAAAACTAGCCAGGCATGGTGGCGTGCACCTCTAATCCCATCTACTTGGGAGGCTGAAGCAAGAGAATCCCTTGAACCCAGGAGGAGGAGGTTGCAGTGAACTGAGATCACGCCATCGCACTCCAGCCTGGGCAACAAGAGTGAACTCTGTCTCAAAAAACAAAAAAACAAACCCCACACAAGCTCTAAAAAGCAACCACAGGCCAAGCACAGTGGCTCACACCTGTAATCCCAGCACTTTGGGAGGCCAAGGCAGGTAGATCAACAGAGTGAGATGCCATCGAAAAGAAAAGAAAGCAACCATAAATACCCCATTACAATTACCACAGGCATCAGCTTGGTACTATTAAAATTACAAACTAGGTCGTCATTATGTCAATAAAATTATGTTAATCAAACAGGGAACTTGCAGTCACAGCTGCATCATCAATCCACATTTGGTCAATTTGTATTGCAACTGTGCAAATGAGCAGGCACTAGTAACAACGAAATATATCTTTTTACAAAATGCACTGAGCAAACTTTTTTCTCTTCTCGACACGGAGTTTTGCTCAGCCGCCCAGGCTGGAGTGCAATGGCATGATCTCGGCTCACTGCAACCTCCACCTCCTGGATTCAAGAGATTCTGGTGTCTCAGTCTCCCAAGGAGCTGGGACTACAGGCACATGCCACCACATCTGGCAAATTTTTGTATTTTTAGTAGAGATAGGGTTTCACCATGTTGGCCAGGCTATTAGCAAGCTTTACAGGTTCAAAAATAACTAAGAATAATCACATGAATGAGCCACACTCACGGAAACATAACTCACTCTACATTCACAATGAATGTGCCAGGTATTACACATTAAAGCACTTAATTACATCTTCAATTCCAAGTGGTAGTCTCTTTTACAGACGAAGTGAACCAGAAGTGTAACAACTTTCCTATGTCACAGCTAAACTAAGTGGTAGTTACACAGCATTTAAACTTTCAAAGGCCACTGCTTTCAAAACTTACCTTAGCCTTTGATTTCTCTTACTGCCAGCTTTATCTACTGTGAATAAAGCAGTACTCCACGACCATAATGAGCATAATCCTCAACCTGCAAAAGTTAAATAAATGAAAACTAGTTATCTCTCTTAAGGAAATTCTTCAAAACTTGCCTATTACTGCCCTCTTTTCCAGAAAGAAAAGGCAAGTTCAGACTTGCAGCTTAACATATTTCATGTTCTACTACTTCTCTTAAGTGGTGGAAGAGTCACTGGCTTGGGATGGACTGGAATGGCTTAAATGGTTAAGTTGCATGGCTTATGGATTGTCATTCTGTTCCAATGGTGCACTGCCACGTTAAATCCATAAGTTGAACGAACAAAACTTATTTGAAGGAATAAGTGCAGTATAAGGATTTTTAGTTGGAGGTCTTCAAGTTTACTATATTCAAGAGCATCTTTTTCAACTTCATGGCTGGACCTGGGTCATGCTGCCTCAGGTTTTGCTTTTTAAAGACCACTTGCAATAGATTTTCTCCATACAGTGTAGTTTCATAGAACTAAAACAAGTCAGGCATCCAACTAAATGTTAAGTTTGCAATGGCTTACAGGGGTAAAAAGGGGGACCCCAAACTTAAGCCATTTCCTATATTGACTAAAAGACTAATTTGAAAAAAAAAAAAAAAAAAAAAAAAGTAAAAACATATGAAGCATGTTTAAAGGTCTTCATCAAAAATGGACTTTGAAAAAATACCCTCCCCCAAGCCCCAGATCGCCATTGGTAAACAACAGCTCTATTAAAGCCTTTAAGTGTCACACATGCTTAAAAAAAAAAAAAAAATCCAAGTGTTGAATTTGGAGGACTTCTAATATGCTATTGAATATTTGATTTTTCCAAGTTTTTTTTTTTTTAATCTAGAAGGCATTTCCATTGCCATGAGGTACAGTATGCTTCACTGTACTATGAGGAAGGTAAGTGTTCAATTTCGACTTAGACGGAAAAACTAGTTTGCTTTGCTTACCATCTTTGCTGTTTCACAGGCATTTGATGCTTTAAATCTGATGTGGAATGCTGATAGATTCACTTTTTAGAAGTCATAAGCCTTTAGGAAGTTGGAGATAACTTCATTGCTTATCTATTTTCTCCTTTGCAATCAAGCTGTTCCTTTAAAAGTGAGACACTACAGAGTTGCAAAAATTTGAAACAGTAAGAGCAAGCACCTTTGCAGCTTCATGGTTGGTTTTGGCCAAACTTTTTATTTAGTATTCTGTAGTTGTTTAACACACACTTAAATGGTCTTATTGGGGGAGGGGAAAGGGGAGGTTCTTGCAGATTCCCAAGGAAACGTCAGAGAGGCAAAATGGCCAGCATTATCCATTTGCATTTTTGGGTTTACTGGGTGATTATTTCCTTACATAGGCATCTGATTTCAGG
>PVKV010027630.1:0-26160 GCA_004027835.1 Alouatta palliata | reverse complement strand
TTGAGGAATCGCCACACTGTCTTCCACAATGGTTGAACTAATTTACACTCCCACCAACAGTGTAAGAGTGTTCCTATTTCTCCACATCCCCTCCAGCATCTGTTGTCTCCAGATTTTTTAATGATCGCCATTCTAACTGGCGTGAGGTGGTATCTCAATATAGTTTTGATTTGCATTTCTCTAATGACCAGTGATGATGTTTGTTATGTAAAACCATGTTAACTCAAAGTTTAAACCATTTCTTTATACAGAGTAAATTTTACACCACAAATTTGGTAACACACTGGCTCAATGTAACTCTAACAAAACCAATCTGTGTAAAAGGACAATACATAATTTATTCCAAGTAGGTATGGCTAATGTTCTATTTCCCCTCCTAAAATATAATTAATAGTAAAATAAAAAATAAGTAAAATACTGATGGGTTTGAATACAATACAGTTATTCAATTTGTCATCACATGACATTTATGAATGCTCCATTGGACAAGGGCACTAACTCTAAGTTTTAAAATCTCAGCATTGAAGACATTAATGTTAAAAACTTATCAATATGCTGCTTTTTATGATGTACAGCATTTTGTATTAGTCAACGAGCATTTTTCTGCCTTTGTTATTTTGAGTCCACATGGTAAATAAAACAAAATTTGGAGTCAGAAGTACTGAATTATTATGTCCTCTGTGGCCTCAAAAATGTCACTTTTTCTGATTTTTGGTTTTCTTTTCTGTAAAATGAGGAGACATTGTATGAGAATCAAATGGGGAAAAGTTTTGTCCTTTTTTTTAAACCCAGGCTGAAATACAGTGGCAGGATCACAGCTCAATGCAGCCACAAACTCCTGTGCTCAAACAATCTTCCTGCTTCAGCCTGGCGAGTAGCTGGGAGTACAGACATGTGCCACTATACTTAGCCAAGAAAAATATTTAAACGTCAAAGTATTAACACAAACGTTAATTCTTAATTTAAAGATTGAGCCTCAACTGATAGGTTTCTGAGGATGATATGTATTAAATAGTCTAATGTTGAAACTGTTTTCTTTTTTCTTTTTTTTCTTTTTGTACTTTAGGTTCTGGGGTACATGGGCATATCATGCAGGATTATTGCATAGGTACATACATGGCAAGGTGGTTTGCTGCCTTCATCCCCCCCATCACCTTTACCTGGCATTTCTCCCGAAATTATCCCTCCCCACCCTCCCTACCCCCTGCTGTCCCTCAACTAGCCCACTAATGAGACCCCAATGTGTGATGCTCCCCTCCCTGTGTCCACATGTTCTCATTGTTCAGCACCCACCTATGAGTGAAAACATGCAGTGTTTGATTTTCTGTTCTTGTGTCAGTTTGCTGAGAATGATGGTTTCCAGATTTATCCATGTCCCTGCAAAGGACATGAACTCATTGTTTTTTATGGCTGCATAATATTCCATGGTGTATATGTGCCACATTTTCTTTGTCCAATCTATAATTGATGGGCAGTTGGATTGGTTCCGGGTCTTGTTATTGTAAACAATGCTGCAATGAACATACATGTGCATGTGTCTTTATAATAGAATGATTTATAATTCTTTGGGTATCTACCCAGTAATGGGATTGCTGGGTTAAATGGAATTTCTATTTCTAGGTCCTTGAGGAATCACCACATTTTCTTCTACAATGGTTGAAATAATTGACATTCCCACCAACAGTGTAAAAGTGTTCCTATTTCTCCACATCCTCTCCAGCATCTGTTGTCTCCAGATTTTTTAATGATCATCATTCTAACTGGCTTGAGGTGGTATCTCAATGTGGTTTTGATTTGCATTTCTCTAATGACCAGTGATGATGAGCATTTTTTCATATGTTTGTTGACTTCATAAATGTCTTTTTTTGAAAAGTGTCTGTCTGTTCATATCCTTCACCCACTTTTGGATGGGATTGTTTGTTTGTTTTTTCTTGTAAATCTATTTTAATTCTTTGCAGATTCTGGATATTAGCCGTTTGTCAGATGAGTAGATTGCAAAAACTTTTTCCCATTCTGTTGGTTGCTGGTTCACTCTAATGATTGCTTCTTTTCTGTGCAGAAGCTCTTAAGTTTAATTAGATCCCATTTGTCTGTTTTGGCTTTTGTTGCCATTGCTTTTGGTATTTTAGTCATGAAGTCCTTTCCTCTGCCTATGTCCTGAATGGTTTTGTCTAGGTTTTCATCTAGGGTTTTTATGGTGTTAGGTCTTATGTTTAAATCTTTAATCCATCTGAAGTTAATGAAACTGTTTTCTGTAAAAAAGTAAGACAATATTTATTTTATGCTGCATATTTGAAATTTTCTCTTTGTCACGTCAAAAAATGCATGAAATCGAAATCAATGAATATAACCATTTCAAGAGAAAAATACACTTATTTTCTTCAGAAATGTTTCTCTTTCTACCTGCAAATCATTTTCTGCTTTTAATTTCAGGTTGTCAGATCCATACATTTTGTATTTTTATTAGTTTATCTTAAACACTTTTCATCAAAATAATCCATATTCATTACAAAAGCATAAAATATAGGCAAATGCAAAGAAGCTGGAAAAAAATAGCCTATTATATTAAGAACAAACTAGATAATCCAGCAGATTTCAGCTTAAATTTAAATGCTGATACTGTCTTACTCTGATCTTTGGGAAACATTATAAAATTATTTTGTGCTTCTAATCACATGACATGGAAAATAATATCGATTTTTCCAAGATATTCTGTGTGAGTACGTGAAATAATACATGTAAAGTGCACTCTATAAAAAAAGGCACCTAAATGCTTAATAGATGACAGCATTTGTCATTATAATACTACCATTTCCCATGGAACTATTGATCATATTCTTATTTCTTTGTTTAACATTTTTAAATTACTTTTTAACTATAATAAAATAAAAACATTTAACCCCTTAAAATTTTTTAAATTATTTATCTAAATCTTCTCATGTCATATGGCTGCTTTGTTTTCTCGGTTACAATTTATATACCTGGAGCTTAAATAACAGTTCCCAAGAATTTTTACCTTTTAGATAAGCTTTTGTGTCTTAATCTCATATTTAAAATATAGAAGTCTGAATTAAAGTGGTCGGACTCCTGAATATTGAAATGAGACAAAGCTCTCTGTCTGAATAATATTCTATTAATAGTACCATTATAACTTCCCCTTTCACTCTTGCAAACATAATAGTGTGGCTTCCGGTTAAGCTTGAGTTCCACTGAAACATTCTATCTGCCACTCCTCAAAGAGCTGCTAAACAGTTTTCTCTAATCTAATATCTATATTTGTTAATTGCACACAGTAATATAAAGTTTTATATTAATTCTTAAAATTTATCTGCTTTTTTAGCTTATTATTCTTGCCTTATCTTATTGTTACTGTTAAAATATTGTATGACAGAATTGGACTAAAACTGTGAAAACAATTCTGTCATACAACATTTTAACAATTCTTACTGCTTTGTAACATTGATCTACTTCTTTATATATTTTCAGAAATATTGTTATCTTTTAAAATTAAAAAAAAAGCCAAAATATAATCTTATGACATACCTCACTAGAGCAGTTTCTCTACAATGACATTTCATTAATCAATACTCATTTTTTGAGATTGCACAAGTAGCCATGAATCTACATACCTATAATATAAAGTAGTGTTTATTTTTTACACCTTATCTGTAATGTTATTTATATTATGCTGAATGTAGGCTAAAAGAAAAATACACTGTCTATGCAGCAGTCACTTTATGAGTCTCAAGATCGAATCAGGATTTAGCAAGTCAATTTAATTTAACATGATATATTTTAGTCAGGATGATCATTATTGATATTACTTTTGCATATATTAGCAAATTTATTTAATGATCCATTGTGGTATTTTTATATTGATATCAAACATGTTGGTTTGATATTATAGATTCTAATAAATTCATTGTTTTTCTATTAAAAAGTCAATTTCCATTATTTATCTGATCAATTTATTTTCTTTGTCCCAAATACCGTAATACTGCTTTTATTCTATAAAATAATAAATATATATAGACCACCTACCATGTGCTAAGCTCAACAATAGTGCAATGTTGAACTAAATAGACAAGTTGACGTTTCTCATGAAATTTATATAACAGGAAGTAACATACAAAATTAATGTATCACCTAATACATAAATAAAAGACACGTAGAAGGAAGTATAATTAGGAAGGAAAAGAACAGATTGCTATGTTAAAGAATAATAGAGGCACTTTAAATAGATAAATGGCAATGATTATCTAAGGGAGTGATATTTTAGACTAAAAGGGGCCAACTAAGGAAGAACCAGAAAAAGAACATTTCAGGCAGAGAAAGCAATGCAACAACCCTAGATAAAAAATATTTCATCTTTTCTGGAGTGGGACAAACAGCCAGGTGACTACACTATGGGAAAAAAGGGGAGAGTGGCATGATTTGAAATTGATGATATAGTTGGGGTGAAATCACCAAAATACCTGAAGGCTTATGATACTTCTGACAGCTTGGTAGAAATAGGATTGTTAGAATGCCCAAGAACAAAAGGAGAATGAAAACTAATTAGAAAGAATTATAGTTTTCCAAAGACGATATAATGAATGAATCATTTAAGTTTAATTTGCCCAAGGGAAAACATAAATTATAAAATAACCAAATCCTTCAAAATAACTCATAAATATACTGAATGATTAATTTGTTAAATTTATCAAATTATTAGAAAATGTTATTTATTCATAAAATTTAGGTATAGTTTGATTTAAATGAATGATTTTAATAATAGATTTAAAAAATTCCTGGGATGTTTTTAAGTCAAGCAATTTAAGTTTTTGTTTGTCTATTTTTATATCCAGTTTATTTTTATTTATTATCCATTTTTATTCTAGCAAGCCAGAATTTAGTGTATGCATGGTTCTTCTACTATTTCCTAATTTGAGAATAAAAATATCTTCTGCATTTTGAATGACAGTTATGGGGCATATATTCAATATTGGGACCTTAAAGTGAAAGAATAAATTTCTATTTTTCAATAAATTTTCAATTATCATTTTTGAGCTCAATTAGATTAATATTTGAGGATTTCTTGAAGTTCGAAATGTGAACCACTCTTAAAATAGACATTTGAGTAAACTAGTCCAACCAATTCAGTACAAACAACTGAAGTAAGTAAAATTTAGTGTCTCAAAACTATTGTGAATCAACTCATCTTACAATTAAAAAATTCCTCAAAACCTCAAGAAACCATGTATGTAAAACAATGTGCTAAAAACTATAAATACTTAATATAAAAGTTTTTGAGTGAATTTGCATTTTTGATAATTGGTTTCTGATTAGTTGGCTTTTAAACAATTGATTTTAAGTAAATTTGTTTATTTAGAAAAACAAGGCTTTGTAAATTAATCATTTGGCAAATTTAGTAAACCAGCCAGTGAGTGAATTGATTATTTAACAAATTTATTTTGGTAACAGTCGATTTTCTTAAAGAAATACTTCAACTGAATTTTAGCATGTTGGCTATATGAAGATTGGTTTTTGTGAATTGAAATCAATATATTGGCCTGCTTTGGGCTTGCACTCTAATAATAGAAATGGAAATAGAGGGAAGTTAGTGGATATGATATTTTGATGAGACAACGTGGTTTGATGCTGCTTTGATTTTGAAGGATGGGAGATAAAAAGAGTTCAATGATTATACCTGCACTTTTGGGTTTGAAGACATAGTGAACACTAGCATCATCCACTGAGACAGGGAAACATGGCATGAAAATAGGTTTGCTGATGGGAGAATAATTCATTTTGAATTAATATTTGAATATACTTGGGATGCTAAAAAAAAAAAAAAAAGCATGTGAAGATGCCGAATATTATAGACAGTAGAATATACCAGCCTAACAGGGAAGGAACAGAGTGGAGGTAAAAATCAAGTAGTCATCAGAATATGGATGGAACTTAAAACCAAGAATAGAAAGTAAAGAAAGAAGCACCAGGATTCATTCCTGAGGTTCTCCATCATTTAAGTTGTGTGTAGAAATAGTAATAACATTGAAGAAAAGAGTCTAAAAGGAGTAGCTGGTGAGATACACTGCTACTTAAAAAAAAAAAAAAAAAAAAAAAAAAAAAGACCAAATAAGGTTTTACAAGAAGGGTAGAATTGTCACATATATTCAATAAAATAACAGTTTCCTTCAGGCCGCCTCAACTAGATTCCCTACCTCCCTTTTATTTATTTTTAATGTTTCCACTTTATTATTCATAATTTCTGTGCTTTGTCTTATAAATACATACACACATAATCACACACAATATGTAACTGAAAATCATGTATTGCTTTTTTGATTGAACATGCATGCTTTTCTCTGAAGTTTCCTTTTAGAATTTTTATGAAAATCTTTCAAAGTCATATAGTTAAATCACAAATGCTCATCTCAGAGCAGAAAATTTGCAGATAACCATGTCTGCCTGCTACACCAGCTAATATTCTGAAACTTTAGTCTGCACCTTTATTGCTAAAATTGATTTTACTCATCTTTGCATATGTCATCAAGATAGGTATGCATTTTGAACGATTACTTAAATTTTTTATTAATTTTGGAAGTTGCAGTTCGTGAAAATGTCTGGTTTTCTGAAAAGCATTTTTGCTCATTTGCACCTAGACAAAGGCCATGTGTAAGCTCCTCAACAAAGCTATAAACTTGGCATTAGGCCATTATATGAGCGAAATTTCTAGAGATTTGTTTATTTCTGGGATTGAAATATTTACTGACATAATGTAAATGGAAAAGAGTTTCATTCTATGAGCTAACACTATTAAAAATAGAATAATATAGCCCAGTGTATGTATGAAAATTTTTTTAAAGTCCGGAAATGAGGCTTCAAAATCAGTAAACATAATCCAAAAAATTTGTGGTTTAACTGGTGTTAAACATGGATCTACATGCAATACATTGTCTAGCATTTGAACCTCATTTTTCAGGATTCTGTCATCATAAAACCGCAGAATATCAGCATTAAGAGGAATCTTGGTGGTCACTACTCCAAACTTCTGCAGCATGCAAGAATATCTTCTAAGATCTCCAGTTAGTAGTTATTCAGATTCTGCAGAGATAGCCAATAATGAGAATTGTATTCTATCCATGAAAACCTATTTTAAAATGTATATTTAAATGTATCAGAGCTAATAATTTACTTAGCTCTGTTGGTGGATTTTGAGCTCTTTTGGAACAAAAATTTTATTTGTATTTCAACTACAATGTTTAGCACAGTTTCTAGCATATCAAAAATGTTTGTAAATTTTTGTTTTGTGTTGCTTTCTTTTGTTATAATAATGACATAAATAGTTGAAGTGAAAATATTTATATTTCTCTACGCACTTCATTTATAATGGTTCCAAATTCTCATAAGGCTTACTTTTTCTCCTACTATGGAATGATCATGTTTTGCTTTGTAGTATAAATATGACTCAGACAACAGCGATGTATAGCTTCACTTTTCTATAACACAACTCACTATCAGTTTAGGGGCCTCTCACTCAGCATTAGGAGGAAACGTAATTTGGTTTAAGTTTTAATTGTCCTACCCTTACCTTTGCACTATAAACACTACAGGGCTTTTGGGGGCCTCAAGACTTTGAGGTGGAGTAGTCTTCCTCTTCCTGTCAAATTTTGTCACTTTAATTTTCTGGACATCCTTTGATGAGTTTTGTTTTTCACTTAATTTTTGGCTTTAAGTCAGTTCAATCCATTGCTATTTCAGCTTTCCTTTAATGTAAGTATTCGTTCTTGAATACGTGTGGACCTCCTTTTAGAAACTCAGAGAATATTCTAAAATTGCATCATATTGAGCCAAGGAGATCCCATGAGCTAATTCCTATTTTTCTAGGTACACCTACCAATATTTCTGTTCTGGAGCCATGCCAGGCTACCCAGACTCTATAGGGAAAGTAGACATAGATTCCATCCGTTGTCTAATTTCTAAACCTAAGTGAGGATTCTCTTTCTCTTTACTCAGTCCTTGACAGAGACCTGACAGAGTAATAACCCTGTGCTCAATGACAGGTAATTATTTAACTCTCCTCAATTGCCTTCATTTTTCCTGACCCTGGAGACAGTTTTCTAGTCTCAGGAATGGGATATCTTCTTTTGATATATCATCGTTTTTTCATACCATCTGACCCTGCTTATGAGTCTTTTATATAATCTCTTGGAGCTCTGGGCTTTTGAAATTCAGAAGCAGAAGAAATAACTTTTCCAATTCTGTATTCTGTTGCATTATTCCTTCGTGGAGCTGATGATGTATAATGCTCTATCTGATTTAAAGAAGCAAAGCCATAGGATTATGGCAATTTTGGGGATAGGAGCAAAGAAAACTTGCATTTGTATTTCACCTAACATATTTTTTTTTCTACCAAAGTATATGCTTCTCGAATAAGACAGCAAAGCTTTTATCCCAGATAATCTAGTTCAGTACCTTGAAGTTCCCTAATAAATAATGGTGTGATTGCAAGATGGGATAATTTGCTTTCAATTATACTCAAAGTTAAGGTACCAAAAAAACCTTCTTTTTATTTGGCTTTGTCATGTATTATATGACTAATAACAACGCATGTCAATCTAATAATAAAATTGATCTGTGCTACCTAACTACATACTAGGAGAAGTGAGAAAGCAATGCTAACAGCATAGTGTTGAGAATTTAAAAATTAACATTTGAAATAATTTGACTATAAAGAGCACTATTTCACCCATAGTTACATTTCAAATATTTAAAATATTGATGCCTATTCCTCACCTTTTCTATAAATTTTGTAAAACAAAAGATTCATTCAATGTGAGCAAAATAGAAAAGAACTTTTAGTTTTTATATTTAAAGTATGAATCACTTATAATAACTCCCATTAGTAGTAATGGAAATTTGCATGCAATAAATCCTTTTGGTGTCTGGAGAATATACCAGAGGTCTTTTAAACTGTCTGGTGCTTTACCCCTGGGTTTTTCAGAAGTGATTAGCCATCAGATATCATATAGTGTTCCTGGAAAGGATTAGGAAGGTAATTAGAGTAACTCCAGTTTTCTGTCTTTGCATATAATAGCCACTTTTTTTTTTCCAGAAGTGGATGCATATGTGCCTTAATACTCTCTCACAACTACATTTCAGTAGAGCTCAAGGAAAGAAAACAAAACAGATCAGATGAAGGGAGGGGAATATGATTATTAGATATGAGACTCATAAAAAAATTCTATAAGAATAATTACAATTGGTTATAAAAGGAGTTACAGAAGGTTGTTTATAACTTTAAGTAATGTCTGTTTAGCACTAATATTACCATTTTGCTTTCCTCCTTTGGAAAAGAGAAAAATCTATGAAGAGAAAAATCATCTTTTAATGCATCAATTTTTTATTTTATATGGAAATAAAATATAATCTAGCTTTTATTGATAAATTAGTCCTGAGTCTGTACACACTAATTGCTCTGGTTGATTTGTCAAATTAGTAACAAAAAATGGACTCAAAAGGAATAACTTAATATAGCAACAAGTATTTTGTGGTTGAAAATTTCTGCTCCCTTTGTTTAAGGCCCACTATTTTTTTCAATTTTATTTATTGTGATAAAATAAATAAAACATAGAATTTACATTTTAACCCTTCTTAAGTGTATACAGTTCAATGGCATTAAGTACATTCATATTGTTGTGAAAGCATCACCACCATCCATCTCGAGAACTCTTTTCATCTTTGAAACTAAAACCCTATACTCATTAAACAACTCCCTATTCCTTCCTTCCCTCAGCCGGATAGTCCTTATTTTACTTCAATCTCTATGAATTTGACTATTCTAGATAACTTATATAAACGTAATCATACAATATTTGTGGATTTTTTTGTGACTGGCTTATTTCACTTAGCATTGTGTCCTCAAGATCCATTCATATTGTAGCATGTGTCAAAATTTCGATCTCTTTTAAGGTTGAATAATATTCCATTGCACAGTATGTACATAGTACATTCTGCTTATCTATTTACCCATTGATGAATATTTGGGTATCTTCTACCTTTTAGCTATTGCAAATAATGCTGGTATAAATGCCAAAATACAAATGTCTCTTCAAGACTCTGTTTTTAATTTTTTTGCATATATATCCAGAAGTGGAATTTCTGGATAATATGGTAATTCTGTTTTCAATATTTTATGAAACTGAAATACTGTTTTCCACAGTGGCTACACCATTTTGTATTATCATCAGTAGTGCACAAGGGTTCCAATATATCGACACTGCCTGCCAATATTTGTAATTTTCCCACTTGATAGTAATCACCCTAATGGGTATGAGGTGGTGTCTCACTGTGCTTCTTATTTGCATTTCCTTAGTGATTAGTAATGTTGAGTATCATTTATTGAGGACCTACTAGATGTTCAAGCTCCTTTTTTCCTTCCATAGTTTTGATACTTCTAGGGAGGTCCTCCTGGCATACATGTTGACTTTAGCTCTGTGTTTAATTTCTTTTTTCATTCATAGGTTCTATGCTCTCTTCTTACTTATTCACTTCCTCATTACTTAGAGTGAGCACTCCATTATTTCAGAGTTTGCTATAGTCCACATATAATTATTTCAGTTTTTCTGATGTTTGGTGGTTTTATTCTATGATAAATTAAGAGGGTAATATTTTTAATGGAATAACGTTAAGGTAACTATTTTTGTCGATAGGGTTTCTTTCCAAAATACTACCCACAGCACATTCATTCGTAAGCTTAATGAAATCTAAACATCTCTTTAAGATTTCTAGTTAGCCTGCTGCTTCTACAATCTCCTTCTATGTAGCATTTGAATTCCTTCAGTAGGGACTTACTGAGTGACCTGGTTATAAAATATCAAACACAAGTGAAGTCTCTAAAATGAGAGTGATTTATTTATAATCTTTGTTTCATAGTTGAATAGAATGAGGGCTGTGGGAAAGTCATTAACTTGTTCAAGCTGAAGGTTACTCACATAAGCAGGGATAGCAATAGAACCCATCTAGCCCTTACTCTAAATTGATGTGTAACACCAAGTAAATACTGCCTGTCAGATATATTTTTTTCAGGTATTTTAAGACAGTTGTCATATCAGTTATCCTGTTGTTGTTCACATAAAAATGCAGACACATATCAAATTTTCTGGTATTTCAGAATGTGTATTTCCTCCCACAGAGAGGACTTCAAGTGCTGCAAAAGTACAAAGAGAATTACTGGTTTACATATTTCAAGATTTGTATCAGAATATACATCCTATTTTTAGCAAGATAATTTTACATATGAGAGATTAATGAGGAAATGAGAATGGAAGTAAAAATATCAGTTAAAGGTCTGAAAAAATACTTTAAGTGAGAGTTAAACAGGCCCTAAATGGAAGAGATAACACTGGAAAAGTACAGATTTATCTGAAAATTGGGACTAAATCCAACAGAGTTCATAGGTAATTATACTTGGGAAACAGGGACAAGCAGGATTTACTCCAAGTATTTGTCTTTGTATCTGAGTGTCCCTCTCATTTGGTGGTGCTGTTAACCAAATAGAAAAAAAGGGAGCATTGACAGGTTTGGGAGGGAAGAAAATGTGCTAATTTTCTCTAATTGAATTTGAAGTGCTGAAAGAACTACTAGAAAGATGTGTACAAGGAAATGTAGAGGCCAGAAAATAGATTGATAGGCATGAGAATTGAGGCCATGAATGTACATGAAACATAGAAGGAATACAGGCAAGAGAAGCCAAAGATAAGCCAAGCAGACATACATCAATAGATAAACAGTCTTAAGCCAAAATTATGCCCAAATTATAATAGTATAAGAAGTGTTACTGGGATGTTTTTACTATTTATTAAGGAACATAAGATGTGTCATTACATATGCAAAATATACACACAAACGTAACATATTCCTTTTATATATTGCTCTCTTTTTTGTCAAAATAGCTAATTATAATCAAGGTACAGAAAGTTAGTCTAGCAAATTCTCTGACTGAGAGTATACTGTGGCATAAGTCAGAGAACTTGAGAAAGTGGAAACTGAGACAAGAAAAACAATTTGGATTCAGTTATGTATACAAAATTAACATTAGAGAAGATCAGGGAGGGAATGGTGTGAGTAAATGATGTCTGAGTTTATAAAGTGTCCTTTCTAAAGGTTCAAGATGAAAAGAGGCAAAAGAGTGAAAACTACTTTCAAGTCAAGCAAAGATGTTTTTAGCCGAGATCAAGACTTACACAATTGTAAAGGCAAAAGAGGAGCCAGAAGAAAGAAAAGAAGGCAGTGAGGGAATGAGAACATCTGAGAGCAAAAAGAGAGCAATAGAATAGTCCTTGAGAAGTCAGAGGAATCAGAAGTGTGGTATTACTATGAAACTGAAGAAAATAGGGGTAAGCGAAGACCAGAATAACAACTCAAAACATGTTCTCCTATTCCAGAGGGCAAAACTAGGCATTTGGAGGAGTTTTAAATAACTAATGTGATAATTAGCTGAATGATATTTAAGCTAGTTCTAGTACAAATTTAAACAAATGTTTTATTAAAATCCAAAATATTTCAACAATACTTAGCAACTGACTATGAATTTCAGGAAAAAATAACGCAGAAGTTAAGAATAAACAGTATTTGTAATATTGCAAATGAAGATTTTGTCAAAAATAAGGGCAAAATGTAAACATATGGATGTTGTAGTTACACAGAGAAAAGTTCTGATTAACCTAAACCTATGTATATAAAATTCTTATTCAAAACTCAAAATTTTAAAATACAAAATGTAAAAGATTAAAGGCATTGAGTTTACCTGTTTGGTATCTGCCATATATTTATAGGCTGAAAAATCATACATTTTTATACAATTTTTTATCAGTAAATATATTCAGGTAACTACATATGTCAGAACATTTATTTTTAAAAGAAAAAATTCAACTTTTATTTTAGATGTAGGGTACATGTGTAGGTTTGCTACATGGGTATATTGCACTCAGGTAGTGAGCATAGTACACAGTAGGTAGTTTTTCAATGCACACCCTCCTCTCTCCCTCCTGTAGTAGTCCACATTGTCTAATTGTTCTCATGTTTATGTTCATGTGTCCTCAATGTTTACCTCCCACTTAGAAGTCAGAGCATGTGGCATTTATTTTCTGTTCCTGCATTAATTCCCTTAGGATTATGACCTCCAGCTCCATCTATGTTGCTACAGAGGACATTATTTCATGCTTTTTTATGGCTGCATAGTACTGCATAGTATATATGTACTATGTTTTCTTTAATCTATCATTGATGGGCTCCTAGGTTGATTCCATGTCTTTGCTCTTGTGAATAGTGCAGTGATGAACATAATAATGTATCTTTTTTTGTGTGATGATCTATTCTTCTTTGTGTATGTACCCACTAATGGGATTGCTAGATCAATAGTAACTCTGTTTTAAGTTCTTCAAGAGATCTCCAAACTGCTTTCCACAGTGGCTGAAACCATATTCCCACTAACAGTGTACAAGTATTCTTTACCTACACAGCTTGCTCAGCATTTACCATCTTTTAACTTTTTAACAATAGCCATTCTTACTGGTGTGAGATGTTATCCCATTGTGGTTTTGACTTGCATTTCTTTGATAATTCACAATACTGAACATTTTTTCATGTGTTTTTTGGCTACTTATATGTCTTCTTTTGAGAAGAGTGTTCAGGACATTTCTGTATTCTTTGTGATGCTACTAGCCTTTACTTTTGTGTGTGTGTGTGTGTGTGTGTGTGTGTGTGTGTGTGTGTGTAAGAGAGAGAGACAGAAAAAGATTGAGAGAGAGAAAACTCCATCATGAATATGTCCCCAAAAGGTTGTATGCAAAATGTATTAGCATTCATCTTTTATCCAAACAAAACCTAAATATTAACGGCAGCTTTTGGCTAATCATGGCAAAGCAATTCTAAATAAAGATTTCTCTCTTTTTTTTTTCAATCTTTTGATAAATAATTTAACTTTCTCCATATTTTGTGTTGATAAACTTTAGTGAGGTTTTGAATTGAAAGCTGATTTCATTGCTCTTTTTTTTGAATATTTCATCGTAATTTTCAGAATCCAACTGAACAAACATATTTTAGCAGTATTTCCTTAAGCTGTAATAACTTAAATAATTTCATTCATGCTTAAAAAAAGAAGAAAAATTCAATGTAAAAGATAAATGTAACAATACAATTGGACACATGATTTAAGAATTATTTTTTCTAAAATTCTATGGCATTTAATTAAATGAAGAAGAAAACCCAACAATAAAGAACTTGATAGCATTATTCTTTACATGTGATACTGCTTATCATAAATGTAAGCAGTTTTCTGAAAATATATTAATGTAGTATATTAATGTAGTTTTCCATTTTCTTTAAATCAACATTAAAATATAATGTATATATTTATATTGTGCACCATAAATATATAATAATTTCATCAATTTTTTAAAAAATTTAAAAATTAAAAAAAAATTCTCTATATTTAAAGCTCATTTGACCTGGTTGTAGTTTATGAATATCCTTTTAAAATACCATAAAAGGCCAGGTGTGGTGACTTATGTCTGTAATTCCAGCACTTTGAGAGGCAAAGGCAGGAGGATTACTTGATCCCAGTAGTTCGAGACCAGCCTGGGCAATATAGCAACACCTTATCTCGACAAAAAATAAAAAATTATCCAGGCATTGTGGTGTGCATCTGTAGCCCCAGCTTTGCAAGAGGCTGAGGCAGGAGGATCACTTGAGCACAGGTGGTTGAGGTTGCAGTGAGACATGGTCACAACAATGCACTCCAGACTGGGCAACAGAACAAGACCTTGTTTCCAATAATAATAATAATAATAATAATAATAAACAAAGTATATTAATATATTTATTATACAAACATTTCATCTTTTTATAATTTTATGTTTGAAAATAAAGTGTCCTATATATATTACTGAGTATATCTTTATATCAAGTCCTTGAATATAAAATAACTACTTTAAATCTTTTATAACTATCGTGATGTTGGAGTTTTAAAATGTCGTAGGATATACATCCTTTCTATCACTCTTGAGGCTACAGATTTCATGAGGACAGAGCAGATAAAATTGCAGATCAACAAGAGTCAGATTTAACTTTTAGTGTTCCCAAGAATCATTTGATTGAGAAAATTTACTTCTCAAAATACTGTAACATTCTTCTTTTATGCAAGGCAAAGTTACATTGTAACGATGGTTTTCAGTTATTGATGCCAAAGCAATTAAACCTTATTTGTTAAAGAAATATTTCAGCTTAGGAAATATTCATTCTTTTTTTTACTAAGAAATGCTGAAGATACATTGCTCTGCTTAAAAATCTCCATGGATTCTCTAGGAAATTAATATACAAGTTCAAATTTTCATTGGCAAGGGATTTCCCACTTTTCCTTTTAAATGTAATTAATTATTACCATGTATACGGTGTTAATAATACAACATTTTGTGTTCCCTACTGAAGAGACACTTCACTGTTGGACTTTTTCATATTTGCCTTTGATCTTTATCTTAAAGATCTCCTTGTAGCTGAAGCATAATGATTTAGAATCACAACCTTGACAAAAATCAAAAAGAAAACAAAATTAAAAGAGAAGATAAAAGGGTAAAAATAAATAGAAAGATATACTTTCCTTAAATAATAAGCTCTCAAGAGTTCTTGGTTGAAAAAAATTAAGCTGGGAGTAGTAACAGAATTGTAGATGATATTTCTGCTGCTAAAAACTTCACAGGAAGCAGAAGCAGCCTACTTTAGAATTGGGCCACAGATGCCAATGCGTAGATGTGGGAAGTGCAGATAATGAGGACTAGAAAGAAGGTAATACAACATTTCAAGAGTGCTGAACTGTTCAAATTCTTTCTGACAGCTTCTATTCAACAATATCCAAACTGAAATCCCACTGGCTCTTATCTACAATGGGCAAGTAGGAAATATTGGCAGAAAGGAGACAGACAGATAGAGGAAATCATCCAAACCATGAGGTGAGGTCTGGATAGCTGCTCCAAGGTAATTTTTTGGAATTCCAGGGAATAATGTTTCAACTCAAACCTCGAAGAGAAAAATTAACTCAGCCTTTAACATACAGCCTAAAATAAAGACTTGTATTTTTCCATCCTACAAAGATTGTTTTAAAATAATGAATAAAATAGGAAAGAAAAAAACAGAAAAGATAGAAAAAGGCAATAGTATGTACACAGAGAAAATAATTTTTGCAATAAATTATTCAGTAGTGTGATGTCTATATTTCTTACAACAGCAAAAATGAGGAAAATATTCATTTGCTAAAATATTTTAATTATTATTGTTGATATTCTCATGGATAGTTTTGATTTTGAAAAATATAGCATCTGTAGCAAATTATTTCTCCATGATATTTTAAGGTTTTTGAGTTTGCAATCTAAGCTTTGTTAAATTTACACTGATAATCCACATTTTTTCAATAATGTACATGAGTTAATATATTCATACTTTCTAGGAATCTATTCTTAATACCTAAAAAATATGTTGAGATTAAAATTGAATTCATAGCATCATAAGTCCTATCATATACTGAAAAGAGAATATAAAAGTAGGCCATGAGGAAATTCCTTAAAATTATATTCTATCAACAAATAATTTTTAAGCACTGATTTTATGCAAGGCAGTTTTTTAGGTGCTATGTAATATTAAAAAGTGAAGCTCCTACTCTTAAAGAATACAGCCACTGACTATTTCTGAATTCCATGTTTTCTTACTTGGTACAACAATTTACAATAATTATCTAATTTGTTTTTCTTCATCCAGCTCTTTCCCCTTTAAAGCCACCCGAGTTCTTGTTTTGAATCTATTTCAATTATTGTTTATTATTTTTTCAGTATAAACGTCTGCCATTGAACAACACTGCAAATTTGTTTTTCAGGGGTAAAAATAACATGTCAATGAATGAATGTCTTCTCCTCTAGGTTAGACATTGCATAAATTCAGAGATTGTATTATAATTACATTTTTCTTAATCAATAAATATATGCCAGTTAAAGGTAATATAAATTGAATTATATTGAACACCAAATAAATGGAAAATATTTTTATTTTTACATTTTATTTATTTTTAAATTTTATTTATTATACTGTAAGTTCTAGGGTACATGTGCAGGTCGTGCAAGCCTGTACATATGTATACACATGCCATGGTGATTTGCTGCATCCATCCCCCCGTGACCTATATTAGGTATTTCTCCTAAAATTATCCCTCCCCAATCCTCCCATCCCCTGCTATCCCTCCCGTAGTTCCCTACCCCTCAACAGGCCCTGGTGTGTGATGTTCCCCACCCTGAGTCCATCTGTTTCTATTATTCAACTCCCACTTATGAGTGAGAATGTGCAGTGTTTGGTTTTCTGTTCTTGTGTCAGTTTGCTGAGAATGATGATTTCCAGATTTATCCATGTGCCTGCAAAGGAAGTGAACTCAGCCTTTTTATGGCTGCATAGTATTCCATGGTGTATATATGCCATACTTTCTTTATCCAGTCTATCACTGATGGTCATTTGGGATGGTTCCAAGTCCTTGCTATTTTGAACAGTGCTGCAATAAACATATATGTGCATGTGTCTTTATAATAGAATGATTTATAATCCTTTGAGTATATACCCAGTAATGAGATTGCTGGGTCAAATGATATTTGTTACTAGATCCTTGAGGAATCACCACACTGTCTTCCAAAATGGTTGAACTAATCTACACTCCCACCAACAGTGTAAGAATGTTCCTATTTCTCCACATCCTGTCCAGCATCTGTTGGCTCCACATTTTATGATTGCCATTCTAACTGGTACGAGATGGTATCTCAATGTGGTTTTGATTTGCATTTTTCTAATAATCATTGATGATGAGCATTTATTCATATGTTGTTGGCTGCAAAAATATTTTCTTTTGAAAAGTGTCTGTTTATATCATTCGCTCACTTTTTGATGGGATTGTTTGTTTTTTTCCTTGTAAATTTGTTTAAGTTCTTTGTACATTCTGGTTATTAGCCCTTTGTCAGATGCGTAGATTGCAGAAATTTTTTCCCACGCTGTTGGTTGCCGGTTCACTCTAATAATTGTTTCTTTTGCTGTGCAGAAGCTCTTAAGTTTAATTAGTTCCCATTTGTCTGTTTTGGCTTTTGTTGCCATTGCTTTTGATGTTTTAGCATGAAGTCCTTGCTTGGGAAAACTGACTAGCCATGTGCAGAAAGCTGAAACTGGACCCCTTCCTTACACCTTCTACAAAAATTAACTCCAGATGTATTAAAAATTTAAACGTAAGACCTAACACTATAAAAACCCTAAAAGAAAACCTAGACAATATAGTTCATGGAAAATATTCTCAGAAGAATTTTTGTAAAGAAAGAAGAAAACCTGCAGTTTGCTATTCAAGTTAGTACTAAAAATTTAAATTATTTGAGGAGTAAGTCACTTTGTAAGTTTCATATTTTGTAGGACACAATTTATATTTAAAATTATTTAAGAATTGAAAGTTGTAAGAGCAAGAATAATTTCTTATACAATTAAATATTGTCAATGCAGAAGTTTATTTTACAAATAATCAAGGGATTATTTAATTCTAAGTACATTCATTTAAATATTACTGCTTTCAGCTAATGAATGAGAAATTAGTAGAGAGTAAAGAAAGAAGAATAAGTATAAACCAGAACTTAGGAAATACCAGAATGAGAGTGACCCATGGTTTATTTAATTAAATATTTCAAATCCACTGATGGCAGGGACATTTGCCTAGAGGACAATGTTCTCCATGATAATAATCTTTAAGTATATCTATATTGCTTTATCCACTTCCTGTTAGTCCTTCATCTATGTATTTTTCAAATACTTCTTGAACTTATTAATGGTTTCAACGTGTATCACACATTTAACAGATTCTACATACTGATTTACACCAATTAATTCCAAATATTTACTAAGTACTTATGATAAACCAGCCTCTATTCTGACAATGATGTACAAAGACATAACAGCACCTTCTGTTTTTAAGAAAGTTGCCTAAGATAAACATGGTTATGAAAGAGTGATAAAACTAGTAACATTACACAAAAAACGTTTAGGATCTCTATAGGGGGAATACTTAACTAGTGCCAGTGGTGCTACAGCTTTTCAAGTTTGTCAGAAACCTCGAGGTAAAGCTAGGCAGTTAGAAGTGGAGGCAGATAAAGGAAGAAATGGAAATCCCAAGCAGAGGAAAAAATGTGATTGAAATCAGAGAGAAGCATGAATCAGAAGTGCTGGAAACTACAGACAGCTCAAAGTTGCTGAGAGATAAACCTCTCAAAGGAATATTAAGGGAATGACCAATATTTTTAATGTCTTAGAATTTGGGGAATAAAACTGTATTTGGTTGTCTTTTGATTTAGATGTCTTAAAAAAAAAAACGACCTTTTAGAACAGTCATAATAAGAATACTAATAGTAACTATCCTCTGTTACAGGTTTATATACCAGTTGTGCTAGGTACTTTGCATCTGTCGTATAACTTTATCCTCACAAAATGATTTGAAGAAGCTTATAATACTAGCTACATTTTACAGAATTAGGAAATAAGGATGTAAATTTACCCATTTAAGTTCTTCTTTTTTCCAGGTATAAGAATCCAAATAATTTTAGATGCTTTCTCCAAGCACTTTAAGTTTCTCTGTATCATTTTGAGGTAATCATTAGTCTTACTAATTGCTATTTCAAGCAAAGAACTTTTTAAGTGATGTTTTTTAATGCTAAGAAATTGCTTATTATTTTCTCTGTTCTCCAGAATAATGTAGAATTTTCTACGAAAAATAGCAACCCTGTTTGTCACTGATTTTGAGAAATAATTATCTTTGCTCCCCAAAGCTCTTTAACTCCATACCTCATTTTTAATCACTTTCTAAATTACCATTATTTATTCAGTCATTCAAGATTAAATCATGGTTATTATATTTTTATATCTGTTCTCTTTTCCTTCTTTGAACTGGCAAGTTTCTCTGCAAAAATGGATGCACTATCCCTGCCTTTTGAAGCAGATGATGTATCTGTATTACAACAACATCACTACTGTGACCTCTTAATCTTGATTAAACTAATTTCCTATTTTAAAACCACCCATTATCATATTTCTCCCTTGAGCTCAGACAAAAATTAGTATTTATTTGGATTGTCATTAACTTGTTTTTTTGCATTTAGAATACTTTTATTACATTTCTGAAATTTAAAAAAGAAACTATGTCAACAACTTAAACAACTTCCATTTGGCATATTATAATTAAAATCCATTCGGTCCGACACAAAATTCATTTCTTCCTTTTAATGATATTTCCTTTGTTGAATCAAAGTATTTATTTTGTGCTGGGCCTTTACCTTACTTTATAGACTTATTTTATAAGATATTTTGGTTGTAAAACTTGAAAGTAATTTATTTCTATTTATATGAACAGATTTACGATTTTCTTTATGTTTGACACAAATAATAGCATCATGCTGTAAAAATGAAATACTAGTTGTGCTTAAAAATAGTCAACTCTCCATCTATTCCTAACCCAAGTCCTCAATGTACTATATTATTAACCCAAATTACCTATCTCTTTTGACCAGCTGTTCTCAAATGTTAGTGTGAAAAACAATTACTTCAATAACTCATTAAAATGAAGATTATCTGGCTCCAATGTAGGATGACAGGATGAGATACAAGAATTTTTATCTGTAACAAAGTTCATTATGGAATTACAAAATAGAGGTGTCCTCAGGTAGACTAAAGAGTCACTGCATATGACGGCTCTAGAACACTCAAGTTTACAGGACTGTCCTTTTGCTTGGGAAGTTCCTAGACACATATTCCCTGAAAGCTCACATAATTAATTTATTTAAAAATAATTTTATTGAAGCAAAATTTATATACTATAAAATACACTCATAATAATATGATTCGAGGCTTTTAGTAAATTTATTGGATCATGTAATCATTATCACAATCAAATTCTAGGATATGCCTATTATTTCAAAAATTTTCCATATGCCTTTTTGCTATCTTCATTTTGCTTTCTGCCTTTTCTGGAGAGTTCATGTAAATGGAATCATGCACTATGGTCTTTTTTGTCTGGCTTTTTCACTTCGCATAGTGATTTGAGATAAATCCATGTTACTTTCAATCAGTGGTTCATTTGCTTTCATTGATGAATAGTATTCCATTGTTGAATTTACTGTATTTTTAAAATATCTCACTAGCTGACAGACCTTTAGATTGTTTCCAGTTTTTATCTATTATGAATAATACTGTAGATTTATGTGTAAGTCTTTTTACATGCAATATTTATGTATATATTCAGATGGAGTTCCACTCTTGTTGCCCAGGCTGGAGTGCAATGGGGTTATCTCAGCTCACTGCACCCTCCACCTCCCGGGTTCAAGTGATTCTTCTGCCTTAGCCTCCCGTATAGCTGGGATTACAGGCATGTGCTGCCACACCCAGCTAATTTTATATTTTTAGTAGAGACAGAATTTCTCCATGTTGGTCAGGCTGGTCTTGAACTCCCGACCTCAGGTGATCCACCCACCTCAGCCTCCCAAAGTGCTGGGATAACAGTAGTGAGCCACCACACCTGGCCTATATTTTTATTGGGTAACTTTATATAATTGATTCTTAAAACCGTATGTCCAATATTGAAATATTTAATTTCCATAATCAAAATGGCATTATAAAAATAATTTTTATTTCTCAAAGAGTTTATTTAGATATATTGCTTATGTTGCATTAAAGATATGATTTATAGACCATGTGCCAGAGATCACTAGTTATCTAAACCAACTTTTATGCTCCCTTTCTCTTTAAGAAACATAACTTGACTTTTACTTGATGTGTTGTCACCTGAATGAAAATACTTTCCAAACTCCTTTGCAGTTAAGTGTGGCCATGTGATTAAGTCTCAGCCAGAGATGTAACTAAATATGATGTTTAGAATTTCTAGGAAGGCTGCTTAGAGCAAGTTTAGCAAGCTTTGGGTCAGTGAAGATATGTACTTCTCCTCTCTGTTAGGGGTGAAAAAAGTTAAAAATAGGTCCTCCTATCAAAGAAATGCTAGACAGAGTGATTTGAAATGACCAAAACATGTTAGAGTCTCTCTGAGATGCATGCAGATGACAACTATGAAAACAATTTTTTTGAAGAATAATCTTGTATGTCATGTTATGGTAACAAGTAACAAGATGAATGGCTTTGTTTTATTTTAAAGCAAAGGTAACATGTGTTGATGTCATTTGTCCATGAATACAACAATGAAAAAGCTCATATAAATATTTTTGTTATACAGGTGCTAATATTTTTGGTTATATAGAAAGTAAGTCTAGAACAGGGAACATATTTTTTCCTTGCCACATATCTTTGATGCTTCTTTCAGGCTTAAATGATGATACAATGTCTGTGATTCTAGCATCCATCTTGGATCATAAAGTAACTTAGAGGATAGAAGGCATTCCTTGGGAAGAATAGAAAATAGAAGCTGGGCCCCTGCCAAATTAGATGAATAATCCACAAGAACACTCTTACTTCTGACACCAACTGCAAATCTCAGTATTGCTCAACACAACTCTTAGGCTTGATAATTTGCTGGAATCGTAAGACCTCACTAAATCTGTTTTACTTATGGTTATGGTAATGTTACAGTTAAAGTGTTAAATAAAGTCAAGGGAAGTGGCACATAAGGGAAAACCCAAGCAAGTTGCAAACACAGAGGGTCTGGCTTCCAACTTACAGTCATCATCTCTGGTTGGAGTTGTGGACAGTGTTAATTTCCTGGAAAAAAATTAAAACAGTATGCACAGATTATATCTAACCAGGGAAGCTCAGCAGAGCCTTGGTCTATCATGTGAACCTTGGTGATCACCCACGTTTCTGACCTCTGTCTCCAGCTCTACTGGAAGTCGACTGATCCGTGACCCAAAGCCAGAATCCTAAATCATCTTGTTACTATCTGGTTCAGCCTAAGGTCCTCAACCTACATCATAGTGTTGGTGCTGCACAAAACTCTCGCTGTAAACCACTCTGTTATATATAGCCGGCCCAAACCCCTCAGGGAAACAGACTTTCATTAGGCAGGATATTCTAAGGATTTAGGGATTACTGCCCGGGAACCAAGAAAAAGAATAGACTTCTTTTTGAGTAAGGTTAAATTATTTAGTACACAGTCTCTGATTACACCAGAAAGCAATAATAACATACCTGGACTGTTTATCTCCAGGCTTTCTTAATAATTATCAGTGATTTTAATCTTATTTATACCATTTTTGGGAAGCAGATTTTTTTTTTTTTTTGAGCCATGCACAACCAAACACATCCCTAAATGACCAACATGGAACTGTTTAACATTAGGTAACACAGACAATAGAATGTACCCTGTAGAAGTTCTTCCTAACAATACATTAAATATTTAAGAATAAAGAATGATTTCAGTTAAAAAGCTATGCTTTATCCGAAGACATAAAGTTGTTATGATTACATAAAATTATATAATTACAGAACAGCCATCTAAATGTAAGAATGTTAAATATAAAAAAAATGATAAAAAGAACATTGTAGAGATAGGGAGATAAAATATGTCAAATACACCAATAAATAAATGCTATTAATATGTAGGTGATAATTTTGAAAAAATTTCTGCATGAAATGAAACTATCCTTTAAGAAACAGCATTAATAGTGGCAGGGAGAGGAAAGCACTATCACTATATTTTCAAAATTAACCGCAATTAAAAGTGCTACAAAAACTTCCCCCACCTTTTGGATGAACAAAGAATTCAATTTCCAAGTCGTCTATATTTCTAAACTAAAAGTAAGAGATCTGTTATAACCAATTTCTGACACAATAGATAGTATAGAGGATGATGGAATTTTCATGCATCAGAAACTTTGTAATAATGTTTTAACGAAATAATGGCTTATATTTATCAGTCGTAAGAAATCTGCAAGTAGGCTGTTCAAAGTTGATGAAATCGCTTATGTAAGCAAAAAGTTTGGTTTCTTCAAGCTTCCTGTTCTGCCTTTTTTTTTTAATTGTTTATTTTACTTTAGGTGCATACTATATCTGGCATTTCTCCCCATGTTATCCCTCCCCACTCTCCCCTCCTTCCCCACCCCCTACTGTCTCTCCCCAACCCCCCAACTGCCCCCAGTGTGTGATGCTCCTCTCCCTGAGTCCATGTGTTCTCGTTGTTCAACACCCACCTATGAGTGATAACATACGGTGTTTGGCTTTCTGTTCTTGTGTCAGTTTGCTGAGAATGATGGTTTCCAGATTCATCCAAGTCCCTACAATGGACACGAACTCATCGTTTTTTATGGCTGTGTAGTATTCCATGGTGTATATGTACCACATTTTCTTTGTCCAGTCTATCATTGATAGGCATTTGGGTTGGTTCCAGGTCTTTGCTGTTGTATACAGGACTGCAATGAACATACGTGTGCATATGTCTTTATAGTAGAATAATTTATAGTTCTTTTGGGTATATGCCCAGTAATGAGATTGCTGGGTCAAATGGAATTTCTATTTCTAGATCCTTGAGAAATCGCCACACTGTCTTCCACAATGGTTGAACTAATTTACACTCCCACCAACTGTTTAAAAGTGTTCCTATTTCTCCACATCCTCTCCAGCATCTGTTGTCTCCAATTTTTTAATGATCACCATTCTAACTGGCGTGAGATGATATCTCAGTGTGGTTTTGATTTGCACTTCTCTAATGACCAGTGATGATGAGCATTTTTTCATATGTTTGTTGGCCTCATATATGTCTTCTTTTGAAAAATGTCTGCTTTTTAAATTTCGCTAGTTTTCCCATCAATGACCTCTTCCTTTTCTAGAATTCAGTTCAGGGTACCACATTGCATTTAATTGTGTAGCTCCCAATTCTCCTCTGGTCTATGACATTTTCTCAGTCTTTTCTTATTTTTCAGTTTTGGCAGTTTGAGGAAAATGCTCATGTATACTATAGAATGCCTCCTTTGTCTTGGTTTATCTGGGTTTAGCAGATAAACCCCAGCATTTACCTTATGCTTAGCCTGGGGTTACAGGCTTTGGGGGAAGAACAGCACAGAGGTGAAGTGCTTTTCTTGTCACATTACATTGGAGTCCGTGCTATCCATATGACATCACTGATGATGCTAAGCTTCATTACTTGGGTAAAGTAGTATTCCTATCTTCTGCCACTGTAGTGTTACCTTTTTTGTGCTTTCTCTGCTCTGTGAAAGTGAGTCATTAATTTTAGCTTATCCTCCTATTTAAAGGAGTGTGTCTTCCTAGAAAGGATTTGGGACTCTTCTGTAAGAAAGATTTATATTTCGGTCCTCATGTCATTTACTCAATGTAAATATTTTCTTTATGACAACAGTTTTCTTCATGTAATGAATTAAACAGTATAATAAATTTAGAATATTATTTTTAAATATTATGTGATTAGTCATTGTTCACCAGAGAAACAAAACGAGTAAGATCCATACATATGCATACAGATATATCCTACAAAACCAGAAAAATACAAACATATGCATACATATGGTAAAATACATATGTATACACACATACATAATGTAACAGATATGTAATGCGTATACACACATTATATATATATATAATATGTAGCTACATTGAGAGAGAGGGAGAAAAAGAGAGATGTTAGAATTAATTGGCTATTGTGATTGTGGTGGCTAGAAAGTTTGACATAGGGCAGACTAGCATGTTGAAAGCTTTCAAGCAGGAGTTGATGCTGCAGTATTGAAGCATAATTTTTTCTTCTGTAGGAAATCAAATTTTTTGCCTTTTAAAAAAACTTTTATTTTAGGTATAGGAGACATATGTGCAAGTTTGTTACATGGGTATATTGCACTGAGGCAGAGAATGTAGTACCCAACATGTAGTTTTTCTTTTTTTTCTTTTTTTAAATATATATAATTTTTATTGCATTTTAGGTTTGGGGGTACATGTGAAGAACATGCAAGATTGTTACATAGGTACACACATGGCAGTGTGATTTGCTGCCTTCCTCCCCATCACCTATATCTGGTATTTCTCCCCATGCTATCCCTCCCCAACTCCCCACCCTCCGCTGTCCCTCCCCCTTTTCCCCCCGACAGACCCCAGTGTGAGATGCTCCCCTCCCTG
>PVKV010027629.1:0-26162 GCA_004027835.1 Alouatta palliata | reverse complement strand
CGATCTCGGCTCACCGCTACCTCCGCCTCCTGGGTTCAAGCAATTCTCCTGCCTCAGCCTCCCGAGTAGCTGGGACTACAGGCACGTGCCACCACGCCCAGCTAATTTTTGTATTTTTAGTAGAGACGGGGTTTCACCATGTTGACCAGGATGGTCTCGATCTCTTGACCTCGTGATCCACCCGCCTCGGCCTCCCAAACCAATTCCATTTCTTTCTTGTGGATTCTTCTGGGACCACTCTACCTTTTTGACCTCTAAAAGCTCTGCAATGGGTTGATGCAGTTCATCGATTCCATTACAGCTGAAAAAATCAGTCTCTATTCCATTTCCTATTGCAAATTTGCCCAGCCATGAAATTTAATACAGCTTAGAGGTTCTGTAATGCTATTAAATAACAACAAACACATACTGTACACCATTAATAGAATACTGAGAGTAGATGCCTCAAAGTTAAATATAAATTATCTTAAATTATGAATTTTCCAAGAAAAAAACTAATGTTCAAAAAAGAATCTTTTTGAAAATTTAAATTCAAAATCAGATGATCTTGCCTTTTAAAATCCAAAATCCAAAGAATTTAAAATCCATAATCAATCACCCTAGATTTTAATTCTGCTCAGTCTCAGGTAGGAATGTTATAGAATGCCTGGGTAGATTTGGGGTTTTTCAGTAGCTACTGCCTGGGTTCTTGTTCACTGTTTGAGTTTAATTTTTTCAGACCCTCCCAAGTTAGATTACATGACAGATTTGCATATGTCCCACTTCAAAGGAATCGAAAGAGTTAACAGGACACAAATTAACACAGCACAAGTCTCACACTGTTAAAATATAGACCCTACAGCAGCTAATTCCTTCAGTCCTACATCCCCAGCTCTGAGTAGTCAGTGTTACCTCAAACCATAGCAAAGACTCGGGACTATGAGGGGAAGATGTAAAACAGACAAAGATCTCTCAATTCAGCCTCACCAGGACACTGGACAGTCTGCCAAGGTTAGGAGGTCCCCATCTGTGCCCTTCAACTCAACGGAGAGAAAGCTTCCATCGCTAGGTTAATTTTGAACACTATTTAATGTACCTGATGGGAAATCTACCCTTGTATATGTTCTCTCCAAGAGTGGCATTTGAGACATTCATGCAAGGAATAATTTTGTTACTGCAAGGTTTAGAGATCTGCAGTGATGACAGCATCCGTCCATAGATCTTATTTGAGGTTTTATTTGTGCTTTTCTTTGCTTCTCTGCATAATTAAAAACCTCTCAATCTTCCTTTTTCTAAAGAGCCCTACGCTTGAGGATTTGTAGGCAGGTTAAGGTAACTGATAAGAGTAGCACCCCAGAAGCTATTACCAGCCTTACACTGAAGCTGTAAGAGGAGGGAACTGTAGACATAGGGGAAAAAAATGCAGCCACCGCCAAACTACAGCATGGCAGTGAGGAAGCCAGGGAATGAATACCTCAGCCTTCCCTCCTCCCACTCTGGGATCCCTGCTGGGACATACCCAACCAGATCTGGAGAGCAAAGCAGCCTTCGTGACAGAACAACCTGCACCTCCAGGGGTACGGGTCAGGGCCTGGAAAGATGGATGGAAGACCTGGAGAAATTTTTGAAGAATAACTAGCACTGCCTTTCTGCTCCATTTCCATCTGTTGTTCCCCTATTCCTTTAGAGAAGGCGCCATTGATGATTAAACCTGTTTCTAAAAGGCATTACTTTTTGTTCTAACACAGGTAGTGCTCAATTATTCCTAGATTCTGCCAATCTTCTTTCGTGTTACTTTCCCTTCGATTCCTGGGTCAGACTGATTTTGGGAAATACTTCATCAGATTTTCTCTTACACATTCTCAATCAAAACACCCTGGGTCTACCATAGCCATCCACTCTACAAACCAACCTTCCCACTTTTAAAATCTCATGGAGTTGGAAAATCCCATTCAAGAGAGCATCTCCATCAGGTCAACACAGGCCTGGATTTTATCTATTACTTTCTGTCTGCTCCTATTTAATATTTCTACTTTCCCTGCATGTTCTCTTCAAGTATGAATTCCACACATTTCTTGGGCATGTTCCCTCAAGGTGCACGTGATGTCTGTGCCACGTTGGAGCTTTCCAAATCATGCCTCTTCCTAGTACTCCCTCAAATGTTCCATAATCCCTGGTATAGCTGACCCAATCTGCAAGCTCTAAAAGACTGATTTCAGCCGTGCTTGGCTTCCGGCATCTTTTGAGAAGTAATTCCAGCTTTTTTCCCCAAGATGTTGCTTCTCTTACTTTTGTTGGACCCCAGTCACTGTTTCTGATTTAGTAACATCTAAAATAGTTTCCTCTTAACTCTAGTACACTGTTGGTGGGAATGTAAAGTAGTACAGCCTCTATGAAAAATAGTATGGAGGTTCCTCAAAAACTAAAACTAGAACTACCATATGATCCAGCAATCCACTGCTGAGTACATATTCAAAATAAAGGAAATCAGTATATCAAAGAGATAACTACACGCCCATGTTTATTGCAGCACTATTGACAATAGCCAAGATATTGAATCAACCTAAATGTCCATCAGTGGATTACTGGAGAAAGAAAATGTGGTATATATACACAATGGAATATTACTCAGCTATAAAAAAATGAAGCCATATCACCTGCAGCAACATAGACAAACATTATGTAGAACATTATGTTAACTGAAACAAGCCAGTCACGCAAAAACAAGTAGCTCATGTTCTTATGTATAGGTGGGAGCTATAAACATTGATCTCAGAAAGAGTAGAATGATGTTTACCAGAGGCTTGGAAGGGTGGGGGGGGGGTTGGTTAACGGGCCCAAAAATACAGTTAGATATAATCTAATATCCAGTAGCACAAAAGGATGACTATAGTTAACAATAATTTATTGTACATTTCAAAATAGCTAGAAGAGAAGATTTGGAGTGTTCTTAACACAAAGAAATGATAAATGTTTAAGGTGGATGGATATATCTCAATTACCCAAATTTGATCACTACACATTATATGCTTGTATCAAAATATTGCATGCACCCTATAAATATGTACAACTATTATTTATACAAAAATATAAACATAACTTTTAAAAAACTAAAATAAATAAAACTGTTTTTACTTTTCTAAAATCCTGTTAAGAATAATTACACCTAGGCATATCTCTTTTTCCCTTTCATATCTGCCTACAAGCTTTTAAACATCAAGTTTTCTATTTCATATCTTCTAGTTTCTAGATTGCAGCACATATCCTAAGAAAATCTTTCTTTTATTACAGTTTGATCACATTTTCTTCCACGATTTTATTTTGTCTCCCTTCCTTCTATTCTGATAGTAGTTTGAAATATATTTCTCAAGCTACTTTTGCTCCTCTTTCATTTCCTGAGTTAATTTGATTTCTAGAAGCTCAGAATTCCAGGCCAAAACCTTTATAGCCTTTGGATTTGAAATCATTTCATTGAGATAATTCTCTACTTTAGTTCTTTTTGATAGTATATTCTCTGCATAACAAGGACTTACGACATTTGTTTATTCCTAAAACTGCTGCTATTTTGTGGGCCTCAGAAATCCAAAGTCATGGTCAGCATTTGTATAATAAATTATAGAAGAAGCTCTGGGGTCCTCATGCCACATCCCCCCTACAGCCCATTTGATTTCAATAAAACTAAGCTGGGCAGTTCTGACATGTTGCCAGTATCCACCCTCAAACTCTTCCCAAGGCTTCTCTGCTTCAGGTCCCCCTCCAAAGCCTGAGATGGCCACTCAGTCCTTGTGCCAACAAGCAAGGGGCCTGCTCTCAATCCATGGAGAACAGGGCACAGCTGACAAGTAGCCCAGCTTCCCATGCTCCAGAGACAACCTTAGCACAGTCTACTCAATTCCCAGAGGGCTCCTGTTGTCCATGGTGAAAACCAACTCTGTAACACACCCTATCTTGCTTTCCCTCCTTCCCTTTCTCACTTACCCCATCTTCTTACTTTTACTTCCAGGAGTCATTTCAAAAACAAGAAACAAGAAACACCCTACCTGCACCTAGTCTCAACTCAGCTCTTGGTGGAAAGCAAACCGTCACAAAGGAAGCCTAGAGACCTCCAAGCGGGGCAGCATTACGGGACTCACTTTTAAGACAGAACACCTGTCTAAGGCCATACCACCATGAACACACCTGATCTCAGAAGTTAAGCAGAGTTGGGCCTGTCTAGTGCTTGGATGGGAGATGGCCTGGGAATATCAGGTGCTATGGACTTTAAAACAAACTATAAAAGACAAAGAACACTAGAAATTTCTCCTCCCCCATTCCTTTTTGTTCTTGAGTGCAGTTAACGGAATTTGAGGCAGTCAGTTCAGTAGCAGACTAGTTAGGCCTGGCACTAACAATTCTCAGCTGGAAACCTCATGTACACACTAGTGAGGTCCACATGGATTTTAGGTACCTTTGTAGAAGCGTAGCAAGAGGAGAAAACAACTTGTTCCTGGGACTCTACCTGTTTCAAAGTAATCCTTCAGGGAGACTCAAAGACTCTCTTTTGATGATTAAATCTCTCTCTCAGCCTTCCCTGCAATACCAAGACAAGTCACAGCTTTGTCCAAGGTCAGCTGCAGCTGACCTCTCAGCTGGGCATCTGTTAAGACCCAAGCAGCGGCTGGGCGCGGTGGCTCAAGCCTGTAATCCCAGCACTTTGGGAGGCCGAGGCGGGTAGATCACGAGGTCAAGAGATCGAGACCATCCTGGTCAACATGGTGAAACCCCGTCTCTACTAAAAATACAAAAATTAGCTGGGCATGGTGGCACGTGCCTGTAGTCCCAGCTGCTCGGGAGGCTGAGGCAGGAGAATTGCTTGAACCCAGGAGGCGGAAGTTGCGGTGAGCCGAGATCGCGCCATTGCACTCCAGCCTGGGTAACAGGAGCGAAACTCCGTCTCAAAAAAAAAAAAAGACCCAAGCAGCAACTCCCTCATACACAGCCCTGTCAGTATAGAAACCCACACTTTCCTATATAAAAGTATCCTTTTTCCTGTAAGCAAAGCCACCATAATCTGTAGTGACCCACCAAGATCATTTTCCCATATGGTTCCCTTAATTAAACCCAGGGCCTACAGCCACTTACAGGGCCAGACATACTAGAAGCCAACTACATAGCAGCAAAAGCTAGCCACACAGCCAAACACAGGTCACTGCAGACCGCCAGGGTGAAAAGCCACAAGCCTAGATTGTATCAGTTATTTTGATCCCCAAACTGGACACAGTATCTCCTTTCTGAGACCCCTAGTTTGTGTAGCAGTGTTGAGTTTGGGGAATCAATAAATTATCACGTATTTTTTTAGTCAAATTTAGAACTGACTGAAAGATACATGTAGCAGTCTGGCAGATGGAGATTAAAATATTCTCTTGATTACCAGAATGAGGCTTAGGTTACCACCAATATACAACCCTGGAATCCAACTCAAGTAATTTCAAGGGCAGAGGCTTTAAGCTTACCTGCAACTGCATGGCAGAGAGAAAACCAGATTCCAGCCAAAATGCCACTTCTCCTTCTCTCAAAAGGAGTGGATGAGGGGGCAGAAAGAGGCTGGGAATGCTCCTCTAGGTAATCTGTCCACAAGGAAATAGGAGGAATGTTCCCTCCTAGCAGCTTCCTCTGCCTACACTTATGTTTGGCCAAACACAACTATCAGCCTCAGCTCCACATCACTGCCTTACACCTACTTGCACCCATCAGAGAGAGAACGCCCCTAACCCAGTTCATCTCATTCATCTGTTTGGACAGAGCCTCACTACAGAACATGTCACAAGCCACTTGTCAGACTGCATTCTTATCCTAGGCTCAGGTGTCCACCCTGAGCCAATGAACTATGGCAAACGGAAGCGCAGCCAAGGGCTTAAGTCTGTGGCACCTAGGACCACTTCTGTGGGCAGAGACTGTGGAAGGGGCACCAGGCAGAGCTGTCCAGAGCAGATTTCTGGGTGGACTTACTTCTGCAAGGTGCATGATCCTGCACCCCCTTGCTTCTGACTCTGTTCTTGGACTGACTAAACTGTGCCCTTATGCCATATCAAGTTAGCCTTCTTCCAGGGCCTTTGGTCAGTGGAGCACTTCTAGGTAAGGCCCTTTCCTGTTATTCCTAGTACTTCAGAATTCACTTGTCCCACCACCTCTCAATTACCACCAGAGTTAGGTCAGGTCCCTTCACCAAAAACCATGACAACTAACACAATCATCTTACTTCTGCTCCTGAAAAATCCTACCATACATAGACCACATTCTATGCCTTCCTCATGAGAATTTGTTGGAGAACTCAAGAATCTTTCAGATTTCCAGCACAGAATCAGTGTCCACTTAAATTTACAGAAAACTAATTGGTTAGAAATTATTTTCATACCCAACTACATGGCAGCAACATTTTTGAAGAGCAATTAAATTGTAAGGACCGACTCTTCTCAACTGGAAAACCCATGTCCTGGCTCCTAGGATGCCATGCATAACAGGAAGCTCAGAAGAGCAACCTGGTTGCATAAGGATAATCCGGTTAAAACCACCTTTACATAGCCATTAACTGCATCACAGAGGGCTACCCTACCATAAGGTTATACCAGTCAAACTCTTCCAGTCAGTCAAATAATAAACCAAGAAAAATAAATTACAAGAAAAAAAATCAAAATGATTCAACTCTGTTGAAAACAGGTCAATCAACATTGGACTCGATTATCAAGTGTCACTTAGTGGACAAAACACCACGATTTCCACCTTTTCTCCACACCTGGCATATTTTGGAACTGTCATGTAGACACTGCTCTCATCTCCCTAGATACAGAGGAGGGTACCTCTCTCACTACAGGAAACCAAGCCAGGGAGGGGGAAAAGGCAGGAAGTAAAGGATTTCTATTATCAGCCCTCGCTTCAGCCAAGGGAATGCCCAGCAAGCTAAGACCTCAGGAGCAATAATGGCAGCATTGTTGGCACAGTGGGCCTCATGAGGGACAGGGAACATTTTGGGCCTGTGTCGAGTTACATGAGATCTCTATAGGGACATAAAGTGGGGCAAATAGTTGTTTTGTTCCTCATTGTTGACAACTTTGGGTCACCCTGAAACCACAGCAGCATCACGGTGGGTCCCTAAACCATGAAGCATACACGCAGGTCAGTCTGCAGCCAAGTTTGCAGCCCCCACAGCACTCTCACGGCCCTACGGAGGTGACCATCACCTGGAGTTCTCCAACCCCACCCCCAGACTCTTTGAATCAGAATCTGCATTTTAACAAGATCCCTGGGCCATGAGCTTTCTCAGTAAAGTCTGAGAAGCATGGCTCTGCTTCTTGGGCTGAGACTGAGAGATGTCGGTGAATAGGGGAGGAGGACAAAGAACAGAACAGAAAGAAAAGCAGAGACAGAATTATCTGCAAGAGAGAGAATCGCTCTTCTTTTCAGTGAGTTCAAACCAAGCCTGCAGAAGGGTCTAGGAGAACATAAAACTTGTTTTTGATCAGATTCTGGATCTGAGAAATCTCCACCTTTGATTCAAAGGGTTCCTCAGTCCTTGTGCGAATTGGATAAGCTAAGATTTCTAGGCAGGGATCAAAATATTTCGTTGCATTCTAGGAAGCTAATAAAAGCAAGTAAAGAAATGGTAGCTCTGAGAAAAATCAATGAACAGAACAAACTAGAAATTCTATTTCCATCCTAAGGAGCCTGCTCAGGCCACCCTCATTTTGCCACTGCAGGATGCTCTCCCACCTCCTCCAGCAGCCCTGTAACCCTGAGTGGGCCCCAGTCCTGACACCTTCATGTCTGAGCTGAAGACACACAGAGCATTGCTCCCAGCAGAAGGATCAATTAATTGTAAGCAAGAACTTACCAGTCTCTGAATGGCTCCTCACAATCTCTTTTAATGATAAAGGTGTCTCTTGCCTTAGTGAGAAAACCTTGTGAAGAAGTTTGTGATCATTAACTTTTTTAAGTTTTAAGGGCAGCAAACAATTTTAAGGAAGCTGACCAACGTATTTCTTTGATTTCTTCTATCCAAGGCAACTTCTGATATCCTCATATGAATATAAAGCAGAGAAATGTTTAACTACCAAGCTGAGTAAGGATCAAAGCCACTAATCCTGGACAGTCTTGAGTGGAACCCAGACCTCCAGAGACAAGAAGACTGTTGAAGTCAGGACAGAGACTCAAATCTGTGAGAGTCACACAGAGCAAGCTTGTCCAATTCATGGCCCGTGGACTGCATGTGTCCCAGGACAGCTCTGAATGCAGCCCAACACAAATTCATAAACTTTAAGACAAGATTTTTTCATGGACCTCTTTTTCTTTTTGTTAGTTTATCAGCTATGGTTAGTGTTAGTGTATTCTATGTGTGGCCCAAGACAATCTCCTTCCAATGTGGCATGGGGAAGCCAAAGATTGGATACCCCTGACATAGGGGAAAAGGTAGACCATTTATATATCCCCTCCCTGCTGCTTTGCCCAACCCCATTGTCTCATAGCTGGGCATAATAATGTCTCAGAATGGAAAGGGATTCCTGCAAGCATGGGAACAACAGAAAGGTCTGTCTTGCTTACAAAGAAGGCAGATGGAAAAACACAGGTTCCTTGAAAGTGAGAATTACACATGATTTTTATTTTATGCTTGGTGGGGTTTTGGTTTTTCATTTTTGTATTTTACATAAAATATGTTATTTTTTCAATCAGATTTAAAGTAAGATTATATTAACATGTAAGGACACTTAAACCAGAAAACCTAGAAATGAGCCTGTTCTCCATCAACTCTTAGCTTTATAATTTTGGATAAATCATTTAACCTTGCTAAGCTCCAGTTTCCTCAATTCACAAATGATTATTTTAATAATTGCTGCCTTCTCAACTTCATAGAGGTTTTCTGAGTCCTTAATAAGATAATGAATGTTAAGTCCTACAACTCAAAATCACTAAGGATTTTTTCAAAGATGGAATGGCTTTATATAACCTGCTTATGTTCTGGGTACCTCCTCTAAGACCTGGCATGAGTCAACTGCAAAAAGGAAGGCAAGAGGCTTCATCGGGGCATAGAAAGAGCATGGGGTTTTGAGACCAGACAGATCTGAGTATAAAATCTAGTTCTGGCCCTTACCATCCATATGACATTGGGTAAATTGCTTCACCTCTCTGAGCCTCAGTATTTTTTAATCTATTATATGGACACAATATCCATGCAGGACAGTTGTGAGAATCAGAATAAATGCATATTATTTGCCTGGCCCTTTGGAGGCAGTGATTATTATGCCTTCCTGCTGGTATGATCAGGAAGTGGAAGTATAACCAAGCAGTCTTGTACTGAAAGAATATATAATCAAAATTTGCCCTATGTCTTCTTGGGTTCAGCTGTTTTTCTCCAGCAAGCATGCATTGGTTGAGGGAAAGTGTTGCTTGCCACTTCTGCCAGGATGCCTGGCTGCAAAAGCAAGAGCGAAGCCTGGTATCAAGTGGGATAGCTATCTCATGAAATCCTGCCTTCTTGGTGCTAATAAGAACCAAGGGAAAGAAGAAGCCAAAGGACCCAAGGAATGCAAGTTGTACACAGGACTCAGCTGCTATTTAGTTGCCTACATACCACAGGTGGTAAAAGAGTATAAAATGGTAGCCATGGTGGTCGTGGTTGCCAGCAGGTACAAACTAAGGCAGAATGTCAGGCATCAAACTGAGCGATGACTATCATGACAAAGCCAACAAAAAGAGGCAGAACACAGTCCTGTGGAGCGGCCACGATAAGGACCAGTTTCAGTGACAGAGGCATCTCAACTGCAGTCCAAGGGGCAAGCGCAAGTCACCCACCCAACTCGTTTTATTAGGAAGCTCTGCTCTTCAGCCTGCAGTCTCTAGATACTAAGTAATCAGGAACAGAAGCCAGGACTGCAGGAGTGATGTCCGTTCTGAGTGCAATTGACTGACGATGAGTCGAAGGCTTTTCCAGGGAGAAAATGGGGTTTAGGCAACTGGCCATGGGGTGGTTGGGACAGATAAGAACTCTCAGTCTCCTAATCATGTACTAAGCCTACTGTGTGAACTGCAGTGACTGAGCCTGAATGGACTCCATAAGTAAAGACTTAACCTGACTGTTAAATTTCCTAAAAGTCAGGAACAATCATTATTTCAAAACATCCTCCTCCCATCCTTCCCTGACAAGAAGTCTCTTCTATAATTTCAATTCCATACATAAAAGCATGTTTCAACTGCAAAGTACCATGCGAATGTAAGATGGTTTTATTGCCGTTATTAAGGCTGATGGTATTCCAGAAGCCCCATCCAGTGTACAAAGGGCAAAACATTCTTAGAGGCACAAAATACTTAAGTGTCCATCCTAATGAATAAAATGTCATTTACCACCCTGGCTTTTTTCTGATCTTTAGAGACTTCATCGTCTTTTCTGGCATTTCCGTAAGGCCGAGGAACTTCACTCTTTTTTAAGCTAATTGCCCGGATAAAGCATTCCTGCCTCTCTCGTATGCAAAATAAAAGTGTCTGCCTGTCTAGCCAAGGCAAGCCCTAAGTATGAGCCACTGCAGACAAAATAAAGACTAATCTGACTCCATCATCATCTCCACTCTGAGTTTCCAGGCTGCAGCCCCTACGTTCAAGGTGCCTGCATTTTCTGGGCACTCTCCTTTCTGTATGGTTTCCATGTCATACATATCATTGGTCATCTGACTTCAGGCTCCCTCAAATCCTGTATGTTCCTTCTAACTGCACAGAGAAGTTGAATTTTTATAAAAACGGCATGACTATCCTTGTTCTCTGCTCACTCTTGGAATAATTACAGACAGTGCAGATGAGAGACGCCTGTTATTTGGGCCACCCATTTGTTCATTCTCTTACCAAATATGTTCTGAGCCCCTCCTACGTGTAAGGTGTTTGGAAATAATATGGAGAAACATAAATCCAGCCTTGAATTTCCTGTCAACCTGGACAGAGGTCGCTGCCATCCTGTTTCCAAGGAAATGTGTTTTAGTTTTCAATTGGTTGCATAGTCAGCAAAAATCACCAATACCTGGCTATGTCAAGAAGAGAGTAGTAAACCCCAAATCAAGGAGAAGCCCGAATATGGCCAAGATTATTTAATCAGGATGCTAAAAATCTAGTCCACACAATGAAATCCACACTGAGTCAGGGCAAGCTAGGGTCAGATAGTCACTTAACACACATCTGGGAATGAATCACACAAAAGCAGCTAATGTGAGAATCACAGCCCATGAGCAAGTTGAGATTGAAGGCAATAAAGATTCATAAGGAAGCATTTACTCATGGCTTTCCTCTCTAAGACATCCCACTTCCACCACCCCAAATCCCCAAGTGAATATTCCTATTCATCCTTTAAAAACTAGTCTAGGCATCGCTTCTACCAGAAAGTTCATCTTCCTCATCACCACCCCTTCCAGACACAATTTGAGGCTCTCTCTTGTACTTTTTGGTGCTTTTTCACACCACTGCACTCTACCTACTGGTGTATAATTGCCTATTTGTGTAACTATTATCCCCACTACACTGTGAGTTCCTGGAGAGCATGAATTTGTATCTTATTTATCATTTACCATAATTCCTGTTACATTTATCATGCACATTTGAACCATGAATGAAGAATGAATCAACGAATGAATGAATGAATTAAGAGGGCTAGCACATTCCTTTAGAAGCCTGAGTACTCAGCTCTTACAAGAATGCCTTCACTAAACACAGGGACTTGCAAATGAAAATGTGCAGCAACTATTCTTCCCTCCTTTAGCTCAAGGGCACAAAGGCAGCAGAGTGTCAGTAAAGTCTCTCCCTCAGCTGGAGAGACAAGCTGTCCACAATTTGCAAGCTTTCCTCGCCTGCCATGCTTTAGGGGATTTGGCTATAAGGTTCTTAACAAGATCAAGCTGAATCACACAGTTTCATCCTGTCAAAATGCATTGGAAATCTTTCTTGGGTGACTTATCATGAAAATTCACATGGCAGGGAAGGGGAAGGGGGATTAGAGGAAGCAGAGAAAGCCACTGTCCACCAGCAGTGCTGAGCTGGCAAGATGCCCACGGGAGCTGCAGCAGCTGGTGGACAAGGCTGTGGTGACATGGGACAGATGGGCTCCTGTAAGGCCATCTACTGAAAATAAATAATAAGAACTGTGTTAACACAGAACAGCCGCAGCCAGTAAATCCTGACCAATGAGTATGGTAGGGTGAGGGAGATGGTATTGATTTGCAGCTGCTGGCAATGCCTGACAGATCAGCTAAAATAAAGAGTAGTTTAGATTTGCTCCCAAAAGTCAATAGCAACACCGTCACTAATTTAAAGCCAGAGCATCCACAGCTAACTGAAGTCACTGCTAGAGAAAGACTTGGGTAGAAGAAGGTAGATAACCAGAAATGTGAGAATATCTCCTGGATCTAAAATATATCTGTATTTTGACTCCTCTCTTGCACTTCCCTCCCAGGCTGTTGGGGCTTATCTCAGGATAATCCTAGCTTTGTGCAGATGACTTTGTTTTTATGGTGCTGTGAGTGCCAGTATAGCATGCTGGCACTTCTTGTTAAAAGCAGCATTAACAAATGTGGGCTCAAATAGAAAGCCATTGCCATTTGTCAATGTTGTTTTGAGAAGCAGTGCCAGCTTGCACCGTGGGGCCCTGGAGGGCAGAGACTCAGTTATTCCAAGGCTGAGAACCTGCTCTTTGCCAGGCAGGATGCTGAAAACAAAGATACAAAATGAAAATGGGACCCTGCTCTGAGACCCCTAGAATCTAACAAACGAGATAGGTCAGAGATAGAGAAAACATTCACTAAAAGAAAAGACTGTGGCACCAGAGCGTGGTGCTTTGAAAAGAGTAATCCCTGGGTGTTCTAAATAAGAAAGGGCCTGCTCAAGGAGAGGCTTCTAGGAAAAAAATGATGCCTTAGCACACTGGCCAACACATGGATGATCCAAAAGACCTCTCCTCAGAAACTCACAGTGTGTATCCATTGTTGTTGTTTAACATTCGAGACCCCACAAGCTTTTCTATTTCTCATTTCTCAAACATTATCCCTTGTGCAAACATTATCCTTCCCAATATGTGTATGCCAAATGTGTGGGGAGTTTTAAAAATTCAATGAAAATGAAAAGAGGGAGGTGGGGGCAGGTGCCAGAAGGTTTTGATTACTCAAGATGAAAATAATGGTCCCTATTTTTTAAAGTTTATTTTTAATAATAATGTTTTTTGGAAAAACACAAAGAAAGTGAATGTAGATACAATCCACAAAGCCCTGTGGGTTAGCTGCTGGCGTTCTGAGTTTTAGACCAAACAAGGTAAATAACACAAAGAATTATCAAAAAATCAATGAAACCAGAAAACACTTTATTGATGACTAATACTGGGTTAGTTTCCTAGGGCTGCTGTAACAAAGTCCCACAAACTGGTTGATTTAAACAGACATTTCAAGAAACAACAGATGCTGGCAAGGTTGAGGAGAAATAGAAATGCTTTTACATTTGGTGGGAATGTAAATTAGTTCAACCATTGTGGAAAACAGTGTGGCAATTCCTCTAAGATTTAGAACTGGAAATACTATTTGACCCAGCAATCCCATGACTGGATATCTACCAAAAGGAATATAAATTTTTCTGTTACAAAGATACATGCACACATATGTTCATTGCAGCACTATTCACAATAGCAGAGACATGGAATCAACCTAAATGCCCATCAATAATAGACTGGATTTTACATATACACCATGGAATACTATGCAGCCATAGAAAGGAATAAGGTCATGTCCTTTGCAGGGACATGGATGAAGCTGGAAGCCATCACCCTCAGTAAACTAATGCAGGAACAGAAAACAAAATACTGCATGTTCTCACTTATAAGTGACAACTGAGACTTCTGCCCAGATAGCTGAATAGGAACAGCTCCTCAGCACAGTTCCCAGTGAGAGCAACACAGAAGGTGAGTGATCTCTGTGCTTCCAACTGCGGTACCAGGTTCATCTCAATGGCACTGGTTAGACAGTGGGTGTAGCCTAATAAGGACAAACCAAAGCAGAGTGGGGTGTTGCCTCACCTGGGAAGTGCAAGGGGCTAGAGAACTCATTCTCCTAGTCAAGGAAAGCCATTAGGGACATTTCTTGACACTCCGGCACTCTGGCTCAGATACTGCGCTTTTCCCAGAGTCTTTACAACCCACAGACCAGGAGATTCTCACCAGTGCCTACAACACCAGCACCCCAGGTTTCCAGCACAAAACTGGGTGGCCATTTTAGCTGGTGACTGGAATGCCAGTGAGACAGACTGCTCATTCCCTGAAAAAAAGGGGGCTGAAGGCAGGGAGCCAAGTGAACTGGCTCGGCAGGTCCCATCCCCACAAAGACCAACAAGCTAAGACCGACTGGCTTGAATTCTCACAGCCAGCACAGCAGTCTGAGCTCAACCTGGGACAGCTGAGCTTGGTGTGGGGAGAGGCGTTTGCCATTACTGAGGCAGTTCTAACCTTGCCTATGTAAACAAAATCACTGGGAAGTTCACACAGCATTTAAGCAGAGCCCACAGCAGCTCAGCAAGGACTCTGCAGGCAGACTGTGATTCCCTTCTTGCTGGGCAGGGCATTTCTGAAAAAAGGCACCAGCCCATCAGGGACTTATAAAGACCCACCTTCCCAGGACAGGGCACCTGGGAAAAGGGGCAGTTGTAAATTCCACTTCAGCGAGCTTAAACATCCCTGCCCAGCAGCTCTGAAGGGAGTAATGGAGCTCCCAGAACATCACTTGAGCTCTGGTAAGAGACAGACTGCCTCCTTAAGTGGCTCCCTGACCCCCATTTATCCTAAGAGACACTTATAACAGAGGGCTCTGGATAACATCTGGTGAGTACTCTTCTGGGACAAAGCTACCAGAGGAAGAAACAGACAGCAATCTTTGCTATTCTGAAGCCCCTGCAGATGATTCCCAGGCAAGCAGGGTCTGGAATCAACCTCCAGCAGACCTGCAGCAGAGGAGCCTGTTTGAAGGAAAACTGAGTAACAGGAAGAAATAGCTTCATCACCAACAGAAAGGACATCCTCTCAGAGATCCCATATGAAAGTCACCAACTTTAAAAATCTAAGGTAGATAAATACACAAAGATGGGAAGAAACCAGCACAAAAAGGCTGAAATTGGCAAAAACCAGAACGCCTCTTTTCCTCTAAAAGGTCACAACTCTTAAACAGCAAGGGAACAAAACTGGATGGAGAATGACTTTGACAAATTGACAGAAGCAGGCTTCAGAAGGTGGATAATAACAAACTTCTCCAAGCTAAAGGAGCATGTTCTAACCCAATGCAAAGAAACTCAAAACCTTGAAAAAAGATTAGATGAAATGCTACCTAGAATAACCAGCTTACAGAAGAACATAAATGACCTGATGGAGCTGAAAAACACAGCACTAGAACTTTGTAAAGCATACACAAGTTTCAATAGCCAAATTGATCAAGCGGAAGAAAGGATATCAGATTGAAGATCAACTCAATGAAATAAAATAAGAAACCAAGATTAGAAAAAAACACGAAATGAGCAAAGCCTCCAAGAAATATGGGATTATGTGAAAAGGCCAAATCAAGGTTTCATTGGTGTACCTGAATGTGATGGGGACTATGAAACTAAGTTGGAAAACACTCTTCAGGATATTATCCAAGAGAACTTTTCCAACCTAGCAAGGAAGGCCAATATTCAAATTCAGGAAATACAGAGAACACCACAAAGATATTCCTCAAAAAGAGCAATCCCAAGACACATGATCATCAGATTCACCAGGGTTAAAATGAAGGAAAAAATGCTAAGGGCAGCCAGAGAGAAATGTCAGGTTACAAAAAAGGAAAGCAGATCTCTCTGCAGAAACCCTACAAGCCAGAATAGAGTGAAGGCCAATATTCAACATCCTAAAAAAAAAAAAAAAAAAAAAGAATTTTCAACCCAGAATTTCCTATCCAGCCAAACAAAGCTTAAGTGAAGGAGAAATAAAATCCTTTACACACAAGCAATTGCTGAGGGATGTCATCACCACCAGGCCTGCCTTACAAGAGCTCCTGAAGGAAGCACTAAACATGAAAAGGAACAACCAGTAGCAGCCACTGCAAAAACATACCAAATTGTAAATACCAACAATGCAATGAAGAAACTATCAACTAATGGGCAAAACAACCAGCTAGCATCAAATGGCAGGATCACATTCACACATAAACATATTACCCTTAAATATAAATGCGCTAAATGCCACAAACAAAAGACACAGACTGGCAAATTGGATAAAGAGTCAAGACCCATCAGTGTGCTGTATTCAGGAGACCCATCTCATGTGCAAAGACACACAAAGGATCGAAACAAAGGGATGGAGGAAGATTTATCAAGCAAATGAAGAGCAAAAAAAAAAAAAAAGCAGGGGTTGCAATCCTAGTCTCTGATAAAACAGACTTTAAACCAACAAAAATCAAAAGACACAAAAAAAGGGCATTACATAATGCTAAAGGGATCAATGCAACAGGAAGACCTAACTATTCTAAATATATATGCACCCAATATAGGAGCACCCAGATACATAAAGCAAGTTCTTAATGACATTCAAAGAGACTTAGACTTTCACACAATAATAGTGGGAGACTTCAACACTCCACTGTCAATATTAGACAGATCAACAAAACAGAAAATTAACAAAGATATCCAGGACTAGAACTCAGATCTGGACCAAACTGACATAATAGACATCTACAGAACTCTCCATCCCATATCCACAGAATATACATTCTTCTCAGCACCACATTGCACTTACTTTAAAATTGACCACATAATTCACATAATTGGAAGTAAATCACTCCTTAGCAAATGCAAAAGAAAGGAAATCATAACAGTCTCTCAGATCATGGTGCAATCAAATTAGAACTCAAGATTAAGAAACCCACTCAAAACTGTACAACTACATGGAAAGTGAACAACCTGCTCCTGAATGACTACTGGATAAATAACAAAATGAAGGCAGAAATAATGATGTCCTTCCAAACCAACGAGAACAAAACTCAATGTACCAGAATCTCTGGGACACATTTAAAGCAGTGTCTAGGGGGAAATTTGTGACACTAAATGCCCACATGAGAAGTGAGGAAAGATCTAAAATCGACACCCTGATGTCACAATTAAAATAACTAGCAGAGCAAGATTAAACAAATTCAAAAGCTAGCAAAAGACAAGAAATAACTAAGATCAGAGAAGAACTGAAGAAGACAGAGACATAAAAAAAACCATCAAAAAAAAAAAATCAACAAATCCAGGAGCTGGTTTTTTTTTAAAAAGATCGACAGAATAGATAGACCACTAGCCAGACTAATAACAATGAAGAAAGAACTGAATAGATGCAACAAAAAAATGATAAAGGGGATATCACCAATTCCACAGAAATACAAACTACCATCAGAGATTACTACAAACACCTCTATGCACATAAACCAATAAATCTAGAAGAAATGGATACATTCTTGGACACTCACATCCTCCCAAGACTAACCCAGGAATAAGTTGAATCCCTGAACAGACCAACAACAAGGTCTGAAGTTGAGGCAGCTCTTAATAGCCTACCTACCAAAAGTCCAGGACCAGACGGGTTCACAGCTGAATTCTACAACAGGTACAAAGAGGAGCTGGTAGCATTCCTTCTGAAACTATTCCAAACAATGCAAAAAGAAGGAATCCTCCTTAACTCATTTTATGAGACCATCATCATCCTGATACCAAAACCTGGCATAGATACAACTAAAAAAGAAAATTTCAGGCCAGTATCCATGATGAACATTGATGTGAAAATCCTCAATAAAATACTAGCAAATTGAATCCAACAGCAAATCAAAAAGCTTATCCATCACAATCAAGTCAGTTTCATCCCCAGATGCAAGGCTGGTTCAACAAACACAAATCTATAAATGTAATCTGTCACATTAATAGAACTAAAGACAAAAAGCACATGATTATCTCAATAGATGCAAAGAAGGCCTTTAACAAAATTCAACAGCCCTTTATGCTAAAAACTCTCAATAAACTAGGTATCAATGGAACATATCTCAAAATAATAAAAGCTATTTATGACAAATTCACAGCCCATATTATACGGAATAGGCAAAAACGGGAAGCATTCCCTTTGAAAACTGGGACAAGCAAGGGTGCCCTCTCTCACCATTCCCATTCTGTACAGTATTGGAAGTTCTGGTCAGAGAAATCAGGCAAGAAAAAGAAATAAATGATATACAGTTAGGAAAAGAGGAAATCAAATTGTCTCTATTTGCAGACAACATGATTGTATATTGAGAAAACCCAATCATCTCAGCCCACAATCTCCTTAAACTGATAAGCAACTTCAGCAAAGTCTCAGGATACAAAATCAATGTGCAGAAATCACAAGCATTCCTATACACCACTAACAGGGAGCCAAATTATGAGCGAACTCCCATTCACAATTGCTACAAAGAGAATAAAATACCTAGGAATACAACTAACAAGAGATGTGAAGGGTATCAAGATGATCTACAAACCACTAGCTCAAGGAAGTAAGAGGAAACAAACAGTTGGAAAAATATGCTCATGGTTAGGAAGAATCAGTATCATGAAAATGGCCATACTGCCCAAATTAATTTGTATATTCAATGCTATCCCCATCAAACTATCATTGACCTTCTTCACAGTACTGGAAAAAAACACCTTAAACTTCATATGGAACCGATATGAACCAAAAACGAGCCCACATAGACAAGACAATCCCAAGCAAAAAAAAAAAAAAAAATAGAGGTATCATGCTACATGACTTCAAATTATACTACAAGGCTACAGTAATCAAAACAGCATGGTACTGGTACCAAAACAGAGATATAGACCAATGAAACAGAATAGAGGCCTCAGAGGTAATGCCACACATCTACAACCATCTGATGTTTGACAAACCTTACAAAAAACAAGCAATAGGGAAAGTATTCCCTATTTAATAAATGGTGTTGGGAAAACCATTAATTTTTTTTGACTAGCCGTATGTAGAAAGCTGAAACTGGATCCCTTCCTTACACTTTATACAAAAATCAACTCTAGATGGATTAAAGATTTAAACATAAGACTATCACCATAAAAACCCTAGAAGAAAACCTAGGCAATACCATTCAGGAGATAGGCATATGCAAGGACTTCATGACTAAAACACCAAAGTATTGGCAACAAAAGACAAAAGAGACAAATGGGATCTAATTAAACTTAAGTGCTTCTGCACAGCAAAAGAAACAATCATTAGGGTGAACCAGCAACCAATAGGATGGGAAAAAATTTTTGCAATCTACCCATCTGACAAATGACTAATATCCAGAATCTACCAAGAAGTTAAACAAATTTTCAAGAAAAAAATAACCCCATCGAAAAGTCGATGAAGGATATGAACAGACTTTTTTCAAAAAAAAAAAAAAGACATTTATGTGGCCAACAAATATATGAAAAAATGCTCATCATCACTGGTCATTAGAGAAACACAAATCAAAACTACACTGAGATACCATCTCATGCCAGTTAGATGGCGATCATTAAAAATCTGAAGACAACAGATGCTGGAGAGGATGTGGAGAAATGGGAACACTTTTACACTGTTGGTGGGAGCATAAATTAGTTCAAACATTGTGGAAGACAGTGTGGCAATTCCTCAAGGATCTAGAATTAGAAATACCATTTGGCTCAGCGATCCCATTACTCGGTAATATACCCAAAGGATTATAAATTGTTCTATTATAAAGACAAATGCACACATATGTTCATTGCAGCACTGTTTAGGATAGCAAAGACTTGGAACCAACCCAAATGCATATCAATGATAAACTGGATAAAGAAAATGTGGCACATATACACCATGGAATACTATACAGTCATAAAAAAGGATAAGTTCATGTCCTTTGCAGGGACATCAATGAAGCTGGAAACCATCATTCTCAGCAAACTGACACAAGAACAGAAAACCAAACACACATGTTCTTACTCATAAGTGGGTATTGAACAATGAAAACACATGGACACAAGGAGGGAAACATCACACACTGGGGCCTGTTGGGGGGTGGGAAAGCTAAGGGAGGGATAACAGGGTGTTTCGGGGATTGAGGAGGGATAACATTAGGAGAAATACCTAACGTAGATGATGGGGGGTGAATGCAGCAAATCATCATGGCACATGTATACCTGTGTAACAATCCTGCACAATCTGCACATATATCTCAGAACTTAAAGTATGATAAAAACAATTTTTAAAAATGAAAAAAACAAGTGAAAACTGAACAATAAGAACACATGTACACAGGGAGGGGACTACACACACTGGGGCCTGTTGGGGCAGGGTGAGTGGAGCACATCAGGAAAAATAGCTAATGCATGCTGTGCTTAATACCTAGGTGATGGGGTTGATAGGTGCAGCAAATCACTGTGGTACATGTTTACCTATGTAACAAATCTGCACATCCTGTACATGTACCAAGGAACTTTGGGGAAAAAAAACAGACAAACATTGATTTTCTCACAGTTCTGGGGGTGAAAAGTGTGAAACCAGGGTGTCTACAGAGGTGGTTGCTATTTTGGGGGCACTGAGGGAGAATCTACCTCCCATCGTCTGGTGGTTGGGTCTGCAGCCCTTAAAGTTCCTAGGCTTGTAATTGCATCACTACCACCTCTACCTCCGTCTTCACATGGCCTTCTCCACTGTGTGTGTCTGTGTCCAGAGTTCCCTCATTATAAAAGGTCACCAATCAATGGATTAAGGTCAACCCTTACCTAGGATGATCTCATATTAACTGATTATGTCTCCAAAGACTGTTTCCAAATTAGGTCACATTGACAGGTGCCGGGGGCTAGTACTTTAACATATCTTTTGGGGGGACACAGTCAACCCACAACAAATACCCACCAGCCCTGCTTACTTTTCATCTCAGCCACTGATGATTTACCAAAGATTAGCTACTCACCTACTAACACTCAGTCCAGGGAAATGTAGCAAAGGCAAATATTAAAAAGCCAGGAAATATCCTTGCCAGCTCTCTCCTTTTTTTTTTTTTTTTTTTTTTTTAAATCCTGAATATTGCCTGGGAACTCCCAGGACAGTAAAGTACCTATACATTTGGCAGTAAACAAAGAGAAAAAGATTCTTTTCCGACCTTTTAGCTAGATGGGTGTGTGAGCTATCCACTGTTCTCCACTCTAAAATGGATGTGTATGTGCGCAGTGTTACATCTGAGTATGATAAACCAGAAATGGTTCTGTTGTGGTTTCCCTCTTTGTGCTGCCATTTGTCTTCTTTCTACAGACTTGGCATTCTGGAATATTGCACATCCTGAACAAAATGTCCATTTCTTACTCAGCACCACATTTTGGTAGATAAGAGGTGAATGAAATGCTAAAAGTGATGCATAATTTGCTCTTGAAATGTGGCAGAAGGAATAATACAGCAATGATGTTTTATAAAGGAAAGACTAATTACAGTGGGAACCAAACATAGCAAGAATCCAATTTTGATCTTTCATAATGAAAAATGTCACTGACACATCTGGGTGTTGTTTTTTTTTTTCTTGTTCTTAATAGTAGCTTGAAATAATGACAGTTGGGGAAGCTGTTGCGTTTGTCCTATAGTTGTCCCAAAGTTTGATTTCTCATCAGTCACCTTCCATTTGGCAGCAGCTTATGAGGAAGCAGCACTAGTGAGAAGTCTGGCAGATTTTGCCCTTGAGGTTAAGACATTAAACAAAAATGAAAACCAGTCTATCTTCAGATGGAAGTGTGGTACTTAAAGTGGAGTGTTTAGGAGACAGTCTTGTAAAATGTTTCTCTTTCAAAATGATTTTATTAGAGTAATTAAAAATGTAGAAAATGATAGCATCTTTCAAAAGTCATATAAGAGCTCTGTTTTCATCTACCTTGCTCTCTGGACCATAATAAATCTAAATATAGCCAATTCTGGTATATGTTTCACTCATTAGCTCTATATATAGATCAGATAGAATATTCACTATGAACATTGGTCATACTGTATTCACAAGAGGATTGCTTCTTAAAACCTTGAAACTATCTGCTTCTTTTGATAGTTCACATAGATGGCCTTGGGAAGTGAGAAGTCAGAGGTCAACTTTAGGTCCCACGGCCATGCCTTTATTTACTTATCCATTCAACAAATATCTGCTGTATATCTATGACACATAGAACCCGTTTCTATGGGTTTAACAACAACACAAATAAAAGGTCTCTGTCCTCCAAGATTTTATAATAAGGGAAGAAATATACAATTCTACTGTTGGCAGTGTGGGAGCCTATACCACACCTATAAAATAAAAAAGAGCCTTCTTGCTACAATACAAGAAGCTACAGTATAAACAACAAAAGCAAACTTCGAAATATAGTGTTGATCTCTAAGAAAGTAACAAAATCCTCAGAGAGACAATTGTAAGGTCAGGGTAACTGGGAGGCAAATGCTAAGACTGGGAGCTTTGAGTTTTCAGATTATGAAAAAGGCAACAAGAGATTAGTCCTTTCCAGAAGTTTTGGACCCAGAGTCCACAGACTCAAAATATTAATATTTGTCCAAGAATTTAAGGAATCTATGAACTTACATGGAGAAAAAAATATATCTGTATTTTCATATGCCTCTAATTAAAATAGCCTTTAAGTATTTGATGACTGTGCTTCAATATAATTGTAATAATTTATAATCCCATGTGTTTTGTGTATGCAAAAATATTTTGAGAAAAATGCGTAGGGTTCACTGGATTTCTGAAGGAAGTCAGACTTCAGCATTAATGAAAGAATGAGTCAAAATAAAAAATATTCCAATAATGTGAGCTTATAAGGAAATCTCTGCTACCAATGTAGTAAGAAAAAATAAGTAAATAATTACCATTGATGATAGCCACCTCTTAAGAATTCATAATCCACAATCATAGGTCTGTTCACTTACAGGTACAGTCAGAGAAACCTCACATCCAGAAAGTAAATTAAAATGTGTCCTGGTTAGTAATACTCTCAAATGTGTGGCAAAAACGAATGTCATTTCTTTCTGGGTAAAAGCATCTAAAACTAGGCCCCTAAGGCTTCTCACAGACTATGTTTAAAAAATAATGAGCTTGATACAAGAATGAAGATGGTGGATAGGAGGCAGAACTAGCTTGCAGCTCCCTCTTGAAGAGACAGAGCGGCACGCGGAGACTCACATCGTAAACTTTTGCTCCAGGAACAATGGCAGGAACATACTAGAAAGAAAAGAGAATCCACAGACCCTTTGAAGAAACTAGATCACTGCTGTAGACTTCCTGAGATGCTGAAAAACTGTGAGTCAGCTTGCTTTCTCAGGGGTGAGGTTCGTGGTATGGGGCAAGTCCTCAGCCATGGTCACTGACTGCCTGGAAATAGACTTGGTGCTTCTCTGGGGGCATGCTGGGAGTTACATTGGCCGTTAGGACTATGGGTTACAGGAACGGGGTGAGGCCTCTGACTGCCGGCTGTCCCCCACTTCCCTGGCAACCTGTATGACTCAGCAGAGGCAGCCATAATCCCACTGGGACTATAACTCCATTGGCCTGGGAACCACAGGCCCACCCCCAACAGCAGCCACAGCAAGCCCCACCCAAGGAGAAGCTGAGCTCAGATATGCCTATTCCTGCCCCCTCTTGATAATCTTTCTCTACCAGTCCTAGGTCATAAACTCTTGGGAGCTCTGTGGAGCTGCCCAACACTTAAGAAACCTGAATACTTAACCAAGTGTCCTTAGGGTAAGTTTGCATCCTACTTATAGGGCCCCAGCTGATGCACTCTTCAAAGCACGACCTCCTGGCAGGAGACCAACCAATGCAAAACCAGTGCACTAAAAAAAACACAACAAAAGACCCTCCCAGAGTTCATTTCATTCCCCTGCTACTTCAACTGGAGCAGGTGCTGGTATCCATGGCTCCAAGACCTGAAGGCAGATTGCATCACAGGACTCTTTGTAGACACTCTCCACCACCAACCCCAAACCCAGTAGCTCCAATGAGTGGCTAGACACAGAAGAACAAAAACAGTCACTACAGTTTATCTCTCAGAAAGCCCCATTCCTAGGGGAAGGGGGAGAATAACACACAAAGGGAATACCTTATGGGAAAAAGAATCTGAACAGCAGCCCCTGAATCCTAGATATTTCCTCTGACATAGTCTACACTAATGAAAAGAAACGAGAAAAACAATTCTGGTAATATCACAAAACGAGGTACTTTAACACCCCAAAAGATCATACCAGCTCACCAGCAATAGATCCAAACTGAGAGGAAATATCTGAATTGACAGAAAGAGAATTCAGAAGGTCAATTATTAAGCTAATCAAGGAGGCACCAGAGAAAGGTGAAGTCAACTTAAATCAAAAACATGATACAGGATATGAAAAAAAACTTCTTCAGTGAAATAGCATAAACAATCACACTTCTAGAAATCAAGGGCACATTTAGAGAAATGCAAAAGGCACTGGAAAGCCTCAGCACTAGACTCAAACAAGTGGGAAAAAAAAAAAAACTTCAGAGCTATAAGACAAGGCTTTCAAATTAACCCAATCCGTCAAAGACAAAGAAAAAATAATTTTAAAAAATGAAAAAGTCTCCAGGAAGTTTGGGACTATATTAAAGGTTCAAACCTAAGAATAATTGGTGTTCCAGAGGAAGAAGAGAAATCTGAAAGTTGAGAAAACATATTTGAGGGACAAATCAAGGACTACTTCCCTGGCCTTGATAGAGATTTAGACATCCAAATACAAGAAGCTCAAGGAACACCTGGGAAACACATCACAAAAAAATCATTTCCTAAGCACATAGTCATAAGATAATCTAAAGTCAAGAAAAAGGAAAGATCTTAAGAGCTGTGAGGCAAAAGCATGACGTAACCTATAAAGGAAAACCAATCATATTAACAGCAGATTTCTCAGCAAAAACCTTACACATAAGAAGAGATTGAGGACTTATTTTTAGCCTCCTTAATATAAACAATTACTGGCCAAGAACTTTGTATCCAGCAAAACTAAGCCTCATAAATAAAGGAAAGATGCTGTCTTTTTCAGACAAATGCTGAGAGAATTCACCACTACCAAATCAGAACTACAAAAACTGCTAAAAAGGGCTCTAAATCTTAAAATCTTAAAATACATCAAAATAGAACTTCCTTAAAGCACAGGACCTATGTAACTATTACACAGTGGGGGGGGAAAACAAAAAACAGTATTCAGGTAACAAATAGCACAACGAATAGAATCATAACTCACATCTCAAAACTAACATTGAATATAAATGGCCTAAATGTTCCACTTAAAAGATACAGAATAGCAGAATGGGTAAGAATTCACCAAGTTTCTGCTGTCTTTAGGAGACTCACCTAATACTTAAGGACTCACAAAAACTTAAGGTAAAGGGGTGAAAAAGACATCCCATTCAAATAGACACCAAAAGCAAGCAGAAGTAGCTACTCTTGTATCAGGCAAAACAAACTGTAAAGCAACAGCACGTAAAAAGGACAAGGGGATATTATAAAATGACAAAAGGACTAGTCCAACAGGAAAATATCACAATTCTAAATATATATGCACTTTACAACAGAGCTCCCAAAGTTGTAGAACAATTTCTACTAAACCTAAGAAAGGAGATAGAATAGTGGGAGACATCAATATTCTACTGACATTAATAAGTCATCAAGACAGAAAGTCAACAGAAAAACAATGGACCTAAACTATAACCTACAACAAATGGACTTCACAGATATTTACAGAACATTTTACCCAACAACTACAGAATGTACATTCTATTCACAGCACATGGATCATTCTCCAAGATAGACCATATGATAGGCCACAAAACAAGTCTCAGTAAATGTAAGAAAACCAAAATTACATCAAGTACTCTCTCAGACCACAGAACAGAATTGGAAATCAACTTCAAAAGGAATCCTCAAAAGGCCGGGTGCGGTGGCTCACGCCTGTAATCCCAGCACTTTGGGAGGCCGAGGCGAGTGGATCACGAGGTCAAGAGATCGAGACCATCCTGGTCAACATGGTGAAACCCCGTCTCTACTAAAAATACAAAAATTAGCTGGGCATGGTGGCACGTGCCTGTAGTCCCAGCTGCTCGGGAGGCTGAGGCAGGAGAATTGCTTGAACCCAG
>PVKV010027628.1:8966-26266 GCA_004027835.1 Alouatta palliata | reverse complement strand
AAAAAAAAAAAAAAAAAAGCAGAATACAGCTGGGCATGGTAGCTCACAGCTGTAATCCTAGCAATTTGGGAGGCCGAGGTGTCCAGATTGCCTGAGGTCAGGAGTTCAAGACCAGTCAGCCCAACATGGTAAAACCCCGTCTGTACTAAAAATACAAAAAAAATTAGCTGGGCATGGTGGCATGCGCCTATAATCCCAGCTACTCAGGAGGCTGAAGCAAGGAAATTGCTTGAACCAGGGAGGTGGAGGTTGCAGTGAGCCAAGATCATGCCAATGCACTCCAGCCTGGGTGATAGAGCAAGACTCTGTCTCAAAAAAAAAAAAAAGAAGAAGAAACGGAAAAAAAAGCAGAATATTTCAGAGAAAACTCACCCAGGTAAACTCCTGACATTTCAGGTCTATTATCCATTGTCTTTGAATATGGAACTTGTATTTAATTATTATAATGTTGGTTGTATAGTATTTTTAGACTATTTTTTAACAGAAGAAAGTTAATTTTTTTTGTCTGTTATAGTAATGCTTTAAGTTAATACCTTAATAATGTTTTGTCCTTTTAAAAGCCCTTTATTTATTTATTTATTTATTTATTTTTGAGACAGTGTCTCATCCTGTTGTCCAAGCCGGAGTACAGTGGTGCAGTCTCAGCGCACTGCAACGTCTGCCTCCCAATTCAAGCAATTCTCATGCCTCAGCCTCCCGAGTAACTGGGACTACAGGTGCCCGCCATCACACCTGGCAAATTTTTGTATTTTTATTAGAGACAGGGTTTCACCATGTTGGCCAGGTTGGTCTTGAACTCTTGACCTCAGGTGATCCTCCCGAAGTGCTGGGAGTATAGGCATAAGCCACAGCACCTGGCTTAAAAGCCCTTTAGTGTACATTTTGATGTGATTATCATAGGCATAAAGGGGTTGGTTGAGGGAAAGAGTTGGGGCTTTAGAGTCAAACAGAAATCAATGAATCCTGGCTTCCCAGTTTACTACCTGTATCCCTTTTTATACATTGCAAAAACTTTCTGAGCTTCAGCCTTCTCATCTGTAAAATAGGAGTGATAATATTTTCATAATTAGCTGGGTATGATAGCTCATGCCTATAATCCCAGCACTTTGGGAGGCCAAGATGGGTGGATCACCTGAGGTCAGGAGTTCAAGACCAGCCTGACCAACATGGAGAAACCCCATCTATACTAAAATACAAAATTAGCCGGGCGTGGTGGCGCATGCTGTAATCTCAACTACTCAGGAGGCTGAGGCAGGAGAATCGCCTGAACCCAGGAGGCGGGGGTTGCGATGAGCCGAGATTGTGCTATTGCACTCCAGCCTGGGCAATGAGAGCGAAACTCCATCTCAAATAAAAAAAATTCTCGTAATGTTGCTGGTGTAAGGATTAAATGAGCTAATGTATATAAGGCACCTAACATACTATATGGTATATAAAAGGTGCTTAAAAGCTAGTAATTTGTTACTATTATAATCCTCATCTTACAGTGATTCATTCAACAAATAAAGCATCTGCTGTGTTCCAGGCACTGTATTAGACGCTAGGAATATAGTGCTAAAGAGAAAGCCACCATCCCTGCCTTCATGAAGCTTACAGTCTAGTAGGAGGCACAGACAAGTTGATAAGTAATTATAATATATTGTGAAAAGTGCTGTCATAGGGAAAGAATACTACTTTTGGTCTCTAAAAGGGACAGATACCCCAACTTGGAGGCCAAAATGATGAAGTAACTAGCTCAAAGCTACACAGATGGTAAGTGGAGGTGCCAAGACAAAAACCCACTCCTTCAGAACTCCAAGTCCAGCGTACTGTTCACTTTACCATGTTGCCTCTCTTACAGTCTGTACATTGTGTCTGGGCAGGATACTGCTCTCCTTTTACATCACTGTCCTCTATTTCAGGAATTCTCTGTGACACATGAGATACTGAAGAAAGTGACCCCCTTAGAGGCTAAACTTCTTAAAGATCCTACCATGAAGTATAAAATTAGATTTAGGTAATGTGTCTATGCTGATTTATTTCAAGAAGTACTTAGTTAATATGAGGAAATCTTAGAAATGTATTTTGTTAATCCTCATAACTTCTCAGAATATAATGAAGTAAATGTGTTATCCTTATTTACATTTGTTATATGAAGAGACTGAGGCATGACTCTGGCTAAAAGTTCTATGCGAGTAGCTCCCATCTCTCACTGTGTATCCAGTCTTCCACAGGTATGAGAATAGTTCTAAGCACGCCAAAGTGTGGGTCTTATATCCTGCGTGATCATTTGATTACCAGTTCTTTATATGCTCTGACATAGCCTTTACCTTGTATGCAAAAACTATATAAACTATCTTAAGTACAAGGGGGAAAGGTAACCGAGCCCAAAACCTGATGCCAAATAACTAATTTCTTATCTTTATTTCAGATTTGGAGGTGAAACATTTCCACCATTCATCGTGTTTAAAATTTTTCTTCATACTGAAGGCCATGGTTACAAGTACTTCAGCGGAAAAAATGTATTCAGGCCATTAAGTGAGGTGACGTTTCATGACATACATTTTATGTTAATTTGGCTTCTTAACATCTGTGTAGTGTCTGAATTGCATTCAAATTATACAGAATAAGTTATTTCACTATTAAACAGCCCACCAGGCAGGTAGTGTTTTTTTTTAAGCACCATGTTTCAAAGTGTCTCCACTTATTAGCTAAAAAAAATTTGGAGTGAATTATTTATTTAAGGCTCTAGAAAATATGCATCAGTTTTTTTGTATTAAAATTTTCATTTTTTTATTTTTATTTTTATTTTATTTATTTTTTAATCTGTTTTTTATTTATTTTTTTATTTTTTATTTTTTATTTATTTTTATTTTTTTTAAAGATGGAGTTTCACTATATTGGTCAGGCTGGTCTCGAACTCCTGACTTCAGGTGATCCGCCCACCTCAGCCTCCCAAAGTACTGGGATTACAGGTGTGAGCCACTGTGCTTGGCTAAAATTTTAATTTCTTAATAATAGACTAGGCCAGGCGCGGTGGCTTACGCCTCTAATCCTAGCATTTTGGGAGGCTGAGGTAGGCAGATCACCTGAGGTCAGGAGTTTGAAACCAGCCTGGCCAACATGGTGAAACCCCATCTCCACTAAAGATACAAAAATGAGCCAGGCATAGCAGCACGTCTGTAATCCTGGCTACTTGTGAGGCTGAAGCAGGACAATTGCTTGAAGCCGAGATGCGGAGGCTACAGTGAGCCAAGATTGTGCCACTGCACTCCAGCCTGGGCATCAGAGTGAGACTCTGTTTCAAAAACAAAAAAACAGACTAAAATTGGTCAGGGCTCTTAAACTATGAAGAACATTTAATTTAATGCCATTTTATTTAATGGAATTTTTTTTTTTAATTCTGGTAGGACATTTAGAAAAAAATGTGCTGGATTGTGCTATTGAAAATGAACTTTCAAAATATTTGTCTTTTTTCACATGAATTCTCATCATACTTTTTTTTTTTTTTTTTGAGATGGAATTGCCCAGGCTAGAGTGCTATGACACGATCTTGGCTCACTGCAACCTCTGCCTCCCAGGTTCAAGTGATTCTCCTGCCTCAACCTCCCAAGCAGCTGGGATTACAGGCGTGTTCCACAACACACGGCAAGTTTTTGTATTTTTAGTAGAGATGTGGTTTCACCATGTTGGTCAGTCGGGTCTCAAACTCCTGACCTCAGGTGACCCACCCACCTGAGCCTCCCAAAGTGCTGGGATTACGGGCATGAGCCACTGCGCCTGGCCTTCTCATCATACTTGTAAGTTTCATGAATATTCACCACAAATTGTGTCTGCAGTATAGGAATCACCTGGGAATCTTGTTAAAATGATGCTGCTGCTGCTGGTCCATGAACCACATTTTAAAAAAATCAATTCATTCAGCTACTCCGTATCTTTTGATTGGAGAGTTTAGTCCATTTTCATCAATGTTATTACTGATAAGTACGGACTTTTGCCATTTTCTTATTTGTTTTCTGGTTGTTTTGTGGTCTTCTCTTCCTTCGTTCCTTCCTGCCTGCCTTCCTTTTAGTGAAGGTGATTTTCTCTGGTGGCATATTTTAATTTCTTGCTTTTTATTTTTTTTTCCCAAAGATAAAAATGAGAGCAGCATTTCTTTTTTTTTTTTATTGCATTTTAGGTTTTGGGGTACATATGAAGAACATGCAAGATTGTTGCATAGGTACACACATAGCCGTGTGATTTGCTGCCTTCCTCCCCATCACCTGTATCTGGCATTTCTCCCCATGCTCTCTCTCCCCAACTCCCCACCCCCTGCTGTCCCTCCCCTATTTCCCCTGACAGACCCCAGTGTGTGATGCTCCCCTCCCTGTGTCCATGTGTTCTCATTTTTCAACACCCGCCTATGAGTGAGAACATGCGTGTTTGATTTTCTGTTCTTGTGTCAGTTTGCTGAGAATGATGGTTTCGAGGTTCATCTATGTCCCCACAAAGGACACGAACTCATCGTTTTTGATGGCTGCATAATATTCCATGGTGTATATGTGCCACATTTTCCCTGTCCAGTCTATCATCAATGGGCATTTGGGTTGGTTCCAAGTCTTTGCTATTGTAAATAGTGCTGCAATGAACATTCGTGTGCATGTGTCCTTATAGTAGAATGATTTATAATCCTTTGGATATATACCCAGTAGTGGAATTGCTGGGTCAAATGGAATTTCTATTTCTAGGTCCTTGAGGAATCGCCACATTGTCTTCCACAATGGTTGAACTAATTTACACTCCCACCAACAGTGTAAAAGTGTTCCTATTTCTCCACACCCTCTCCAGCATCTGTTGTCTCCAGATTTTTTAATGATTGCCATTCTAACTGGCATGAGATGGTATCTCAATGTAGTTTTGATTTGCATTTCTCTAATGACCAGTGATGATGAGTATTTTTTCATATGTTTGTTGGCCTCATGTATGTCTTCTTTTGTGAAGTGTCTGTTCATATCCTTCGCCCACTTTTGAATGGGCTTGTTTCTTTCTTGTAAATCTGTTTTAGTTCTTGTAGATTCTGGATATCAGCCCTTTATCAGATGGGTAGACTGAAAAAAAATTTTCCCATTCTGTTGGTTGCCGATTCACTCTAATGACTGTTTCTTTTGCTGGGCAGAAGCTGTGGAGTTTGATTAGGTCCCATTTGTCTATTTTGGCTTTTGTTGCCAATGCTTTTGGTGTTTTGGTCATGAAGTACTTGCCTACACCTATGTCCTGAAGAGTTTTGCCCAGATTTTCTTCTAGGGTTTTTATGGTGTTAGGTTTTATGTCTAAGTCTTTAATCCATCTGGAGTTAATTTTAGTGTAAGGTGTGAGGAAGGGGTCCAGTTTCTGCTTTCTGCACATGGCTAGCCAGTTTTCCCAACACTATTTTTAAACAGGGAATCCTTTCCCCATTGCTTTTGTCAGGTTTGTCAAAAATCGGATAGTTGTAGATTTGTGGTGTTGCCTGCGAGGCCTCTGTTCTGTTCCATTGGTCTGTATCTCTGTTTTGGTACCAGTAACATGCTGTTTTGATTACTGTATCCTTGTAGTATAGTTTGAAGTCCAGTAGTGTGATGCCTCCTGGTTTGTTCTTTTTGCTTAGAATTGACTTGGCTATGCGGGCTGCATTTTGGTTCCATATGAAGTTTAAGGTGGTTTTTTCCAGTTCTGTGAAGGTCATTGGTAGCTTGATGGGGAGCGTTGAATCTGTAAATTACTTTGGGCAGTGTGGCCATTTTCACAATATTGATTCTTCCTAACCATGAACATGGAATGTTTCTCCATCTGTTTGTGTCCTCTCTTATTTTGTTGAGCAGTGGTTTGTAGTTCTCCTTGAAGAGGTCCTTTACATCCTTTGTTAGTTCTTTTCCTAGGTATTTTATTCTCTTTGTAGCAATTGTGAATGGCAGTTCGTTCTTGATTTGGCTGTCTTTAAGTCTGTTATTGGTATATAGGAATGCCTGTGATTTTTGCACATTGATTTTGTATCCTGAGACTTTGCTGAAGTTGCTTATCAGTTTCAGGAGATTTTGGGCTGAGACGATGGGGTCTTCTAGATAAACAATCAGGTCGTCTGCAAATAGAGACAATTTGACTTCCTCCTTTCCTATTTGAATACCCTTTATTTCTTTTTCCTGCCTGATTGCTCTGGCTAGAACTTCCAGTACTATATTGAATAGGAGTGGTGAGAGAGGGCATCCTTGTCTAGTGCCAGATTTCAAAGGGGATGTTTCCAGTTTTTGCCCATTCAGTATGATATTGGCTGTTGGTTTGTCATAAATAGCTTTTATTATTTTGAGATACGTTCCATCAGTACCTAGTTTATTGAGGGTTTTTAGCATAAAGGGCTGCTGAATTCTGTCAAAGGCCTTCTCTGCATCAATTGAGATAATCATGTGGTTTTTGTCTTTGGTTCTGTTTATGTGGTGAATTACGTTTATAGACTTGCATGTGTTGAACCAGCCTTGCATCCCTGGGATGAAGCCTACTTGATCATGGTGGATAAGCTTTTTGATGTGCTGTTGCAATCGGTTTGCCAGTATTTTATTGAAGATTTTTGCATCTATGTTCATCATGGATATTGGCCTGAAGTTTTCTTTTCTTGCTGAGTCTCTGCCGGGTTTTGGTATCAGGATGATGTTGGTCTCATAGAATGATTTGGGAAGTATTCCCTCTTTTTGGATTGTTTGGAACAGTTTCAGAAGGAATGGTACCAGCTCCTCTTTGTATGTCTGGTAGAATTCGGCTGTGAACCCATCTGGACCTGGGCTTTTTTTGGGTGGTAGGCTCTTAATTGCTGCCTCAACTTTAGACCTTATTATTGGTCTATTCAGGGTTTCGACTTCTTCCTGGTTTAGGCTTGGGAGGATGCAAGTGTCCAGGAATTTATCCATTTCTTCCAGGTTTACTAGTTTATGTGCATAGAGTTGCTTGTAATAATCTCTGATGATGGTATGTATTTCTGTGGAATCTGTGGTGATATCCCCTTTATCGTTTTTTATTGCATCTATTTGATTATTCTCTCTTTTCTTTTCTATTAATCTGGCTAATGGTCTATTTTGTTGATCTTTTCAAAAAACCAGCTCCTGGATTTATTGATTTTTTGAAGGATTTTTTTGTGTCTCTATCTCCTTCAGTTCTAATCTTAGTTATTTCTTGTCTTCTGCTAGGTTTTGAGTTTTTTTGATCTTGCTCCTCTAGCTCTTTTGATGATAGGGTTTTGATTTTAGATGTTTCCTTGCTTCTCATGTGGGCATTTATTGCTATATATTTTGCTCTAGACACTGCTTTAAATGTGTCCCAGAGATTCTGGTATGTTGTGTCTTCGTTCTTGTTGGTTTCGAAGAACATCTTTATTTTTGCCTTCATTTCATTGTTTATCCAGTCAACATTCAAGAGCCAGTTGTTCAGTTTCGATGAACCTGTGCAGTTCTGAGTTAGTTTCTGAATTCTGAGTTCTAGCTTGATTGCACTGTGGTCTCAGAGCGTGTTGGTTATGATTTCTGTTCTTTTGCACTTGCTGAGGAGTGATTTACTTCCAATTATGTGGTCAGTTTTAGAGTAGGTGCCACATGGTTCTGAGAAGAATGTATATTCTGTGGATTTGGGATGGAGAGTTCTGTAAATGTCTATTAGGTTTGCTTGATCCTGGTCTGAGTTCAAGTCCTGGATATCCTTGTTAATTTTCTGTCTCGTTGATCTGTCTAATATTGACAATGGGTGTTAAAGTCTCCCACTATAATTGTGTGGGAGTCTAAGTCTCTTTGTAAGTCACTAAGAACTTGCCTTATGTATCTGGGTGCTCCTGTATTGGGTGCGTATATATTTAGGATCGTTAGCTCTTCTTGTTGCATTGATCCTTTTACCATTATGTAATGTCCTCCTTTGTCTCTTTTGATCTTTGTTAATTTAAAGTCTATTTTATCAGAGACGAGAATTGCAACTCCTGCTGTTTTTTGCTCTCCATTTGCTTGGTAAATCTTCCTCCATCCCTTTATTTTGAGCCTTTGTGTATCCTTGCATGTGAGATGGGTTTCCTGGATACAGCACACCGATGGGTTTTGGCTTTTTATCCAGTTTGCCAGTCTGTGTCTTTTTTGGGGGGCATTTATCCTATTTACATTTAGGGTTAATATTGTTATGTGTGAATTTGATCCTGCCATTTTGATGCTAGCTGGCTGTTGAGCCTGTTAGTTGATGCAGTTTCTTCATTGTGTTGATGCTCTTTACCATTTGGTATGTTTTTGGAGTGGCTGGTACTGGTTGTTCCTTTCTATGTTTAGTGCCTCTTTCAGGAGCTCTTGTAAAGCAGGTGATGAAATCTCTGAGTACTTGCTTGTTTGCAAAGGATTTTATTTTTCCTTCACTAATGAAGCTTAGTTTGGCTGGATATGAAATTCTGGGTTGAAAGTTCTTTTCTTTAAGGATGTTGAACATTGGCCCCCATTCTCTTCTGGCTTGTAGGGTTTCTGCTGAGAGATCTGCTGTGAGTCTGATGGGCTTCCCTTTGTGGGTAACCCGACCTTTCTCTCTGGCTGCTCTTAGCATTTTCTCCTTCATTTCAACCCTGGTGAATCTGACAATTATGTGCCTTGGGGTTACTCTTCTTGAGGAATATCTTTGTGGTGTTCTCTGTATTTCCTGGACTTCAATATTGGCCTGCCTTGCTAGGTTGGGGAAGTTTTCCTGGATGATATCCTGAAGAGTATTTTCCAGCTTGGATTCATTCTCTCCGTCACATTCAGGTATACCTATCAAATGTAAAATAGGTCTTTTCACATAGTCCCATATTTCTTGGAGACTTTGTTCATTCCTTTTTACTATTTTTTCTCTAATCTTGCCTTCTCATTTTATTTCATTGAGTTGATCTTTGACTTCTGATATCCTTTCTTCTGCTTGGTCTATTCGGCTATTGAAACTTGTGTATGCTTTGTGAAGTTCTTGTGTTGTGTTTTTCAGCTCCATCAATTCACTTATATTCCTCTCTGAGTTGTTTATTCTCGCTATCGTTTCATCAAATCTTTTTTCAAGGTTCTTAGTTTCTTTGCATTGGGTTAGAACATGTTCTTTTAGCTCACAGAAGTTTCTTATTACCCACCTTCTGAAGCCTGATTCTGTCAATTCATCACACTCATTCTCCATCCAGCCTTGTTCCCTTGCTGGTGAGGAGTTGTGATCCCTTGTAGGAGGAGAGGCGTTTTGATTTCAGGTGTTTTCATCCTTTTTGCACTGGTTTCTTCCCATCTTTGTGGATTTATCCACCTGTCGTATTTGTAGTTGTTGACTTTCAGATTGGATCTCTGAGTGGACGTCCAGTTTGTTGATGATGAAGTTATTTCTTTCTGTTTCTTAGTTTTCCTTCTTCCAGTCAAGCCCCTCTTCTGTAGGACTGCTGAGGTCCACTCCAGGCCCTGCTTGCCTGGGGATCACCTGCAGCAGCTGCAGAACAGTAAGGGTTGCTGCCAGTTTCTTCTTCTGTTATCTTTGTCCCAGAAGGATACTCGCCAGATGTCAGTCTGAGCTCTCCTTTGTGAGGTGACTCTTTGGATATATGGGGGTCAGGGAGGTGCTTGAGGAGACAGTCTGTCCTTTATAGGAGCTCAAGTGCTGAGCTGTGAGCCCCATTGTTCATTCAGAGCTGCTGGGCAGGTACGTTTAAGTCTGCTGCAGCAGAACTCCTAAACCTCCTTTTTTTTTTTTTCCCCAGGTGCTCTGTCCTGGGGAGTTAGGGCTTTATTTATGAGTTTCTGTTGTGCTGCTGCCTTTTTTCACGGCTTCCGTGCCCAGCAAGGAGGCAGCCTAGTCACAGTCTGCCTGCAGAGGCTTGCTGAGCTGCTTTGGGCTCCACCCAGCTGCCATGTGAACTTCCCTGCAGTCCTGTTTATACAGGTGTAGTTAGAACTGCCTTGGCGCCGGGCGCGGTGGCTCACGCCTGTAATCCCTGCACTTTGGGAGGCTGAGGCGGGTGGATCACAAGGTCAACAGATCGAGACCATCCTGGTCAACATGGTGAAACCCCATCTCTACTAAAAATACAAAAAAAAAAAATTAGCTGGGCATGGTGGCACCTGCCTGTAGTCCCAGCTACTCGGGAGGCTGAGGCAGGAGAATTGCTTGAACCCAGGAGGCGGAGGTTGCGGTGAGCCGAGATCACGCCATTGCACTCCAGCCTGGGTAACAAGAGCGAAACTCCGTCTCAAAAAAAAAAAAAAAAAAAAAAAAAAAAGAACTGCCAAACAGCCTGGGTAACAAGAGCGAAACTCCGTCTCAAAAAAAAAAAAAGAACTGCCTTGGCAATGGCAGCCCACCTCTGTAGTTGCAGACTCTCTCTGTAATGGCGGGCTGCCTCAGCAATGGCAAACTACCTCCGTAGTGGTGGACTGCCTCAGTAACCAGACGCCCCTCCCCCACATAGCTGGACCATCCCGGGTTCAGCTGTGCTTGCTGTTAAACTCTCAATCCAGAGCTTTTCCAATTGCTGTTTTTTTGTGGGGGTGGGACCAGCCGAGCCTGATCACCTGGCTCCCTGCCTCAGAGCCTTTTTTTTTTTTAGTTGAATGGTCCACTGTCTCCCAGGTGTTCCAGTCGCCTGTTGAAAAGGCGCCAGGATCTGTGTGATTTCCCGTGCGGCAACTCACTGGGCTGGCTGAAACAGTGGCGTTGCGATTCATGGCGCTTTTTTGCCTGGGAATCTCCTAGTCTGGCTCCCTGTTTAACTCCGCTTTTTAATCAGATGAATGGGCGACTCTGCCTTCCTGGAGCTCCAATCGCCAGCTAAAACAGCGCCTGGACCCGTGTATTTTGTATGTAGAACCGCCGCGCCGGGGCGCCGGCAAACCAGCCACGCTGGCGACCCGTGGGGTTCCTCCCCCTGGGAATCTCCTGGTCTGTGGGCAATAAAAATCCGTCTGGAAATGCGGCATCCACTCACCCTCCACGCTTTCACTGTGAGCTGTGATCCTGAGCTGCTCCTAATCGGCCATCTTGGATCCGTCTGCTTTTTATTTTTTATGTATCTGTTGTATGTTTTGGATTTGAGGTTACCATGAGGCTTGCAAACAATTATAACCCGTTATTTTAAACTGATGACAAATTAACACTGATTGCATCAACAAACAAATAATTAACAAACAAGAGAAACCAAACAAAAACTCTGCACTTTATCTCCCCACTTTTTAACTTTTTGTTTCTATTAATATTTTATTGTACTACGTCTTGAAAAGTTGTTGCAGTTATTAGTTTTGATCGGTTCATCTTTTAGTCTTTCTATTCAAGATATGAATAGTTTATACACCACAATTCAATGTTATAATACTCTGTTTTTCTGTATACTTACTATTACCAGTGAATTTTGTACTTTCACATGATTTCTTACTATTAATGCCCTTTTCTTTCAGATTGAAGAATTCCCTTTAGCATTTCTTATAGGACAAGTCTGTTATTAACAAAATCCCTCAGTTTTTGTTTATCTGAGAAAGTCTTTATTTCTCCTTGTGTTTGAAGGATATTTTTACTGCATATACTATTCTAGGATAAAAGTTTTTATTTTTCCTTCAGCACTTAAAATATGTTACGTCACTCTCTCAGCCTGTAAGGTTTCCACTGAGAAATCTGCTGACAGACGTATTGGAACTCCTTTGAATGTTGTTTCTTTTCTCTTGTTGATTTTAGGATTCTTTCTTTATCCTTGACCTTTGGGAGTTTGATTAGTAAATGCCTTGAGGTAGTCTTTGGGTTAAATCTGCTTGGTATTCTATAACCTTCTTTACTTGAATATTGATATCTTTCTCTAAATTTGGGAAGTTCTCTGCAATTATCCCTTTGAATAAACTTTCTACCCTGATCTATCTCTCTACCTCCTTTTTAGGGCCAATAATTCTTTTTTTTTTTGAGATGGAATCTCGCTCTGTTGCCCAGGCTGGAGTGCAGTGGCACGTTCTCTGCTCACTGCAACCTCCGTCTCCCGGGTTCAAGCAATTCTCCTGCCTCAGCCTCCTGAGTATCTGGGATTACAGGCACATGCCACCACGTCTGGCTAATTTTTGTATTTCACCATGTTGGTCAGGCTGGTCTCGAACTCCCAACCTCAGGTGATCCACCCGCCTCGGACTCCCAAAGTGCTGGGATTATAGGCGTGAGCCACTGCGCCCTGTCTGCTTGATTATTTTTAATTATTTCAGTCTCTTTGTTAAATTTATCCTATAGGATTCTGAATTCCTTCTGTGTGTTATCTCAAATTTTGTTGAGCTTTCTCAAAACAGCTATTTTGTTTTTTATTTTTGTTTTTTTAAATCAGAACATGAACACAAAAACAGCTATTTTGAAATATCTAACTGAAAGATTAGATGCCTCTGCCTCTCTAGGATTGGTCACTGGTGCCTTATTTCGTTTCTGTGGTGAGGTTGTGGTTTCCCAAATGGTCTTGATGCATATGGATGTTTGCCAGTGTTTGAACATCAAAGAGTTAGGTATTGTAGTATTTATTATAGTCTTTATAGTCTGGGCTTGTTTGTAACCCATCCTTCATGAAAAGGCTTTTCAAGTATTCAAAGGGAATCGGGTGTCGTGATCTAAATCTTTGGTCACTGCAACCATATCTGCATTAGGGGGCACCCCAAGCCCAGTAAGGCTGTGGCTCTTGCAGACTTGGAGAGATACTGCCTTGTTCTTGGCTAAGATCTGGAAGAATTCCCTGGATTACCAGGCAGAGACTCTTGTTCTCTTTCCTTACTTTTTCCCCAGTAAATGGAATCTGTTTCTTTCTGTACTGAACAGCCTAGAGCTGGGGAAGGGGTAAAACAGGCACCCTTGTACGCACCACCACACTAGGACTGCACCTGAAGCAGGCACAGCACTGAGTCTCTCCCGAGGCCCACAGTGACCACTGCCTGGCTACCACTTATGTTCACTCAAAGTCAAGGGCTCTATCATCAGCAGGTGGTGAATCCGGACAGGCTTGTGATATAGACCACACTTTTCAATAGCAACGCTCTACAGTAGGGGTTTTACTCCTTGGACCCTTATACGGGACTTTAATTAAGTTGAAAAAAGATGGACATTCTCATATTTAGCCATTTATAAAACACACATAAAAGGTTATTTTCCTGTAACTCCGGAAAGATCCCGCTTCTGGAAATGTTGTACACAAATACTATAGCCCATCTTAAATCATGAGTTCTAGCATGTATGCAGGAGAGGTGACCACACAGCCTGGCCGTTTCTGATCAGTGTGCATGTGTGGCATTGATTCTGAGGAGTTTTAGAAAAGGAAAAGGGATTGCTTTTCTCCATGTTCTCGGGCAATATCTGAGAAAACTTAACTTTATTTCAGAAATATAGCAAATGAATCCGGGCATGGTGACTCATGCCTGTAGTCTCAGCACTTTGGGAGGCCAAGGTGGGTGGATCACCTGAGGTCAGGAGTTCAAGACCAGCCTGGCCAACATGGTGAAACCCCATCTCTACTAAAAATACAAAATTAGCCGAGTGTGGTGGTGGATGCCTGTAATCCCAGCTACTTGGGAGGCTGAGGCAAGAGAATCACTTGAACCCGGGAGGCAAAGGTTGCAATGAGCTGAGATTGCCCCATTACACTCCAGCCTGGGCAAAAAGAGCAAAACTCTGTCTCAAAAAAAAGAAACCAGAAATATATCAAATGAGCTACATGTTTTCATTATGGAACATGGTGTCTCAAAAATATTAATATTTAAATAGATTGACTTCAAATGTGGAAATACATGTTTATCCTACATTTGAAGAATAAATTTATGCCACATTTATCTACAGAATAAGCTTGTAGTTACATCTATAAAATATCATCAGTTGTTTCTTTCCTGAGATTATATAATGAGGCTTTTTTTTTTTTTTTTTTTTTTTGAGACGGAGTCTCGCACTGTCACCTGGGCTGGAGTGCAATGGAGTGATCTCGGCTCACTGCAACCTCCGCCTCCTGGGTTCAAGTGATTCTCCTGCCTCAGCGTCCCGAGTAGCTGGGACTACAGGCACCCGTCACCACACCCAGCTAATTTTTTCTATTTTTAGTAGAGATGGGGTTTCACCATGTTGGCCAGGCTGGTCTCGAATACCTGACCTCATGATTCTCCTGCTTCGGCCTCCCAAAGTGCTGGGATTACAGGCTTGAGCCACCGCACCCAGCCTTAATGAGGCTTTTTCAAGAACTGAAATTCTTCTGGGTCCACTTCTGCCAGACCCTGTGCTGTACCCAGGCTTGAGCAAATGAGAACCTTAGAGGCAGTGATTGGAAATCACTGCTTATGCATTAAAACTAATAGTAATGCTGTATAATAACTTAAAGTTTTGTTTAAATTAGCCCACAGATAGAAACATATGCCTCCGTGCCTTTCTTTTCTGTGCTACATCTTTCACTCTCCTGGGGTAGTCATTGTTAATGGTTTGCTGTGTATCCTTCACGTTTCCCATGAAAATATACACACAGAGATCTTTAAATTTTGTTCTTATTATAAACATGTGGTGATACTATTGACCTTGAATTTTTCACTAAACATCATAATGGGTTTTAAATGATCAGAACATACCCATCTTGCCCAAGTGAACAGTTTAAGGTTCCTTTTTTCCCTTTAGTTCAGCTGCAAAACAAACTCTGGTAACACTTGGATTCATGGTTGATAGAAAACTGATAAATGTGGAATTTTCCTCACTCTAAGCTTACTCAAGTTGCTCTTTGTTTTTGGGTTTTGGTTTGTTTCTTTTCCACCTCCCTCCATCATTTTTTTTTTCTTTTTGAGGCAAGGTCTTACTCTGTTGCCCAGGCTAGAGTGCAGTGGTGCACTCTCAGCTCACTCCAGCTTCCCCCTCCCAGACTCAAGCAATTCTTATGCCTCAGCCAGCTGAGTAACTGGGATTACAAATATGTGCCACCACGCCTGGCTAATTTTTGTATTTTTTTTAGTAGAGACAGGGTTTTGCTATGTTGGCCAGGCTAGTCTCAAACTCCTGGCCTCAAGCAATCTGCCCACTTCAGCCTCCCAAAGTGCTGAGCCTGCTGAGTACTTTCTATCAAATATGAGCTTAGGCCGGCTGCAGTGGATCACGCCTGTAATCCCAGAACTTTGGGAGGCCAAGGCAGGCAGATCACAAGGTCAGGAGTTCGATACCAGCCTGGTCAACATGGTGAAACCCCTTCTCTACTAAAAATACAAAAATTAGCCGGGCGTGGTGGTGGGCGCCTGTAATCCCAGCTACTCGGGAGGCTGAGGCAGGAGAATTGCTTGAAACCAGAAGGTGAAGGTTGCAGTGAGCCGAGATCATGCCACTGCACTCCAGCCTGGGCGACAGAGTGAGACTCCATCTCAAAAAAATAAATAAACAAATACGAACTTAATTTATGCACATTACTATATTTAATCCTCATAAACACTACAGTGTATTTTCTGTTATTATCCTCATTTTAAAAAAGACTAAGGGCTGGGTGCTCTGGCTCACATCTGTAATCCTAACACTTTGGAAGGCCGAGGCATGTGGATCAGTTGAGGTCAGGAGTTCGAGACCAGCCTGACCAACATGGTGAAACCCTGTCCCTGCTAAAAATGCAAAAATTAGCCAACTGTGGTGGCACATGCCTGTAATCCCAGCTACTTGTGAGGCTGAGGCAGGAGGCTCACTTGAATCCAGGAGGCGGAGGTTGCAGTGAGCCGAGATTACACTACTGCACTCCGGCCTGGGCGACAGAGTAAGACTCTGTCCAAAAAAAAAAAAAAAAAAAAAAAGCAGAGAAAAGAAAAAAACTAAGTAACTTGCCTAAGGTCTCACACCTAGAAAGTGAAGGAACCAAGATCAAGCCCTAGTCAGTCTGCCTCCAAAGTCCAAGTTCTTAACCACTACTGAGAATTAGGAACTATGCTAAATACATATTCTCTTAGAGAGCCCTGAAATAATTCTGGTAAGGGACACGTTATTCCCGTTTTCCCTATGAGGAAGCTGGGAGTTGGAAAGACTTGCCAGGAGCATAACTAAGACTTGAACACTTCTCTGTGTTTCCACTGTACTATGTACATTTTGAGGTTAAAACAACCATGCAGTTATGGTGGTTTTGTTGATTCTGAGCCTGTATATAATTGAACTGTTCCAAACCAAGAAACTGTTCCAATGCAGGGATACCAGTTATTACCTCCTCCATGAATGACAATTTCCAGTAGGAACGGGGAAGTGTCTTGAGATACTAGCGTAACTTTACAAGCCCAAGTGTGGACCTAGGCTAGCAAATAGCCACAGAGCTGTGGGGGCTTCTGGCCACAGAGATGCTAAGTATCAGGGTAAGTGTCAGATTTAGAGATGGCCCCCTTTGGCCCTTTCAATCACCCACTAAAAACAAAAACTGCCTCTTGAATCCTACCCTGATTGGCTGGTATCCTGGAATCTTTGCCTAGTTTTTGCCCTTGCTTTTCCCCAGGCTCTAGGCTCTACTTTCCCATTGCTTCCTATGGAGAAGGACTCTCTTTAATATGGCTGTATGCTGCGGATGTCTGAGAAAGAATATCTTGGCCCCTGGACAGCAAACATTTTTCTTTTTTTTTGAAACCGAGTCTCACTCTGTCACGCAGGCTGGAGTGCAGTGGCTGGATCTTGGCTCACTGCAACCTCTGCCTCCCAGGTTCAAGTGATTTTCCTGCCTCAGCCTCCCAATTAGCTGGGACTACAGGCACCTGGCACCATGCCCGGCTAATTTTTGTATTTGTAGTAGAGATGGAGTTTCACCATGTTGGCCAGGCTGGTCTCGAACTCCTGACCTTGTGATCCACCCACCTCAGCCTCCCAAACTGCTGGGATTACAGGTGTGAGGCACCACGCCTGGCCACATTTTTCAAACCCCTTTCACAGGCGGGCAGAGAGCTTGACCTGTGCTGCCAGGTGTGTTTTTCTTTGGCTGATGGACCAGAATGGGCCAGACACAGATGAGTCACACAGTTGAGGCACTGCACACATAAGAAAACTGAGTCTTGGAGAGATTGTTGGTGGTGGCTGAGTGGGGTAGTGTAGGGAGGACCTGTCAATAAATACCTTTTTTGGGAGGCCGAGGTGGGCAGATCATTTGAGGTCATTTCAGGACTAGCCTGGCCAAAATGGCAAAACCTTGTCGCTTCTAAAAATTCTGCTAAAAATACAACAACAAAAAAAAAATTAGCCAGGCATGGTGGCACGCGCCTGTAGTTCCAGCTACTCGGGAGGCTGAGGCAGGAGAATGGCTTGAACCCAGGAGGCAGAGGTTGCAATGAGCCAAGATCGCACCACTTGCACTCCAGCCTGGACAATAGAGG
>PVKV010027627.1:0-26167 GCA_004027835.1 Alouatta palliata | reverse complement strand
CAACAAACATATGAAAAAATGCTCATCATCACTGGTCATTAGAGAAATGCAAATCAAAACCACACTGAGATACCATCTCAGGTCAGTCAGAATGGCAATCGTTAAAAAATCTGGAGACAACAGATGCTGGAGAGGATGTGGAGAAGTAGGAACACTTTTACACTGTTGGTGGGAGTGTAAATTAGTTCAACCATTGTGGAAGACAGTGTGGTGATTCCTCAAGGACCTAAAAATAGAAATTCCATTTGACCCAGCAATCCCATTACTGGGTATACATCCAAAGGATTATAAATCGTTCTACTATAAGGACACAGGCACACGAATGTTCATTGCAGCACAGTTTACAATAGCAAAGACCTGGAACCAACCCAAATGCCCATCGATGATAGACTGGATAGGCAAAATGTGGCACATATACACCATGGAATATTATGCAGCCATCAAAAACGATGAGTTCATGTCCTTTGTAGGAACATGGATGAACCTGGAAACCATCATTCTCAGCAAACTGACAAGAACAGAAAAATCAAACACCGCATGTTCTCACTCACAGGCAGGTGTTGAACAATGAGAACACATGGACACAGGGAGGGGAGCATCACACACGGGGGTCTGTCGGGGGGAAATAGGGGAGGGACAGCAGGGGGTGGGGAGTTGGGGAGAGATAGCAGGGGGAGAAATGCCAGATATAGGTGATGGGGAGGAAGGCAGCAAATCACACTGCCATGTGTGTACCTATGCAACAATCTTGCATGTTCTTCACATGTACCTCAAAACCTAAAATGCAATAAAAAAATATGTATTAAAAAAAAAAAGTGTGGCATTTTCCCACCACCTTGCCACCATGTAAGATGTGCCTTGCTTCCCTTTCACCTTCTGCCATGATTGTAAATTTCCTGAGGCCTCCCCAGCCATGCAGAACTGTGAGTCAATTAAAGCTCTTTTCTTTATAAATGACCCAGTCTCCGGTAATTCTTTATAGCAGTGTGAAAATTGACTAATACAATACGGAATCTTACAAAGTCAAAACTATAGAAGTAGAGAGTAGGATGGTGATTACCAGAATCTGGGTTTAGGTGAAAGGGAGATGTTGATCAAAGGACCAAAAGTTTAGACAGGAGGAATAAGTTTTAGTGGTCTATAGTACAACATGGTGACTATAGTTAGTAATATTGTAAGTTTCCAAACGCTAGAAGAGTAATTTCACACGTTCTCACCACACCACAAACAAGTTAAGTCGATCAGGTGCTTGCTGGATATGTCAATTAGCTTGATTTAATCATTCTGCAATGCATACACATATCAAAATACCCCACTGCACCCCATAAATATATACAATTTGTCAATTTGAAAAAATGTGGAGAAATAGGGTGTGTGACATAAAAAATAAGAGTGAGATGACAGGATAGACTGGACGAAGAGGCATCTTCAGACTGGCGTTCATGAAGGTCTTCCTGAAGGAGGGTCACGTGAGCTGAGGCCTGAAGGACAAAAGAAGCCAGGCACACAATGATCTGAGGAAAGCCGGTCCAGAGAGAAGTGACTATGTGAAGACCCCAAAGCACGAAGGAGCTGGACACGAGGTAGAGTTTCTCAGACTGCACATGCATCGGATGCACCTCGAGAATGTATTTAACCCAGATCGCTGGGTCTCATCCCCAGCGTGTCTGATTCAATAGGTCTGGGGTGGGGCCAGGGAATTTTCACGCCTAACAATCTCCCAGGGGATGCTGACGCTACTCAGTTAGAAACAATCTGAGAACCACTAGTCTAGAAAAAGAGTCCACCAACATTTTATGGAAAGGGCTAGTTAGTAAATATTTTTCGTTTTAAAAGACTAGAAGGTCTCTCGGTTGCAACTACTCAACCATACTGTTGTATCACAAAACCAACTACAGTGTGTAGACAAATGAGCACAGCTGTAATCCAATAAAACTTTATTCATAAAAAACAAACAGCAGGCTGAAGTTACTTCATGGGCCATAGTTTGCTGGCCCCTGGTCTGGGGAAGCAGGGGCCAACTATAAACCCACCTTAAACTCCTTCCAAGCTAGAAAGCAAAGCAAGCCCCTATGGCCCCACATCATGACCCCCACTAGAGAAACTGCATGTTTCTCTTCACTTTGATTAGACTTTCGTGTCTCAGCCTAAAAGCCAGATCCCTGGGAAGCCTTCCCAATCCCCCTAGGTCTGAGTTGGGCACCCGTCCTCTGTATACCTATGGTGCCACTCACTTGCTCCATCACAGTACTGAGTCCAGTGTGACATGAGTGACTAGATGGTCCTCTTTTTTAAAGAAGGGTTCTGTCCCCTCTAGGCCCCATCCCTGGTACCTGGCACAACAGGTGTACAACAGGCCACTGAAAGCGCTGCTTCCCTTTTCCCCATTTCCGCATCCATTTCCGTGACTTGAGCTGCTCTCTCCACACTCCAGTTGACCTGGGAGTCTTGTCAAAATACAGAGTCTGATTCCTTCAGCCTTGGTGGGACCTGAGACTTTGCATTTCTAACCAATTGGGAGGAGATGTCAAGGCTGCTGGTCTGTGGATCATACTTTGGATGGCAAGAATTTAGAAAACAGAATAAAAGCATCCCTCTGAAGGTACCATAGAAGTGGAGGCCCTTGAATCACTTTCTCAAACACAATTGATGTAGTTACCCAGGATCCTGGGCCTGGCTTCCTGACTGATGTTGAAAGAAACCGTACTTAACAATCAACAAAGGAATTGTACTTCACAAACCTCACTATATTTCCTGTTATTTTACCTATCATTGTAATTAAACTCAAAGATTTATCACACACAGCTCACTTTGGCACACTGTGCATGCTTTGATTTTCAGCATATTCAACCTACTCTGGTGCCCTTGAAATTCATTTGTCAAAGAAAAGGATGTCACTGGCTATAAATCACAAGAACACTTCATTAGGCAAAGCTCCCAACTCTCTTGTGCCAGTCTTTGTCAAGAAACAGAGCATTTTCATATGTTCTAAATTGCATGTTGTTCTCATGCTCCTGGCCACTGGCATCTGCCACACAGAAGACTCTTAAAATCAACATGGAATGATAACGTCTTGGAGCTAGCAGGGATCTTTTATTTCTCGGCCCCAGACCCATTCATTGACAGACAAAGAAGTTGAACTCTGAGAGTTTACGTGACTTTCTGAGAGCCACACAGCAAGATACATGCAGGAACTAGAATTGGTGATTCCTGGATTCTGAGCCTGAAAGCTTTAATTTTTCAGTAATGATTCTCAATAATAATTGAGATGCCCATCCTGGCACCAGTTTATGAACTATTTGTTACCAGTCTAAAATGAGATCAGTCAAAAAATTGAGAATAAGTTTACTAACTTTTACAACAAATTGACACTACTGAGACATCTGAGTAAAGGGTCTGTGGCTTGTCTCACCAAACCAAGTATAGATCATTCACGGTGCCAGCTCCCTGGTGAGTTGGGTGTGACCCAAGTGGCGTCAGTAGTAAGACCATGAACAAATCTTTGATAAACTGGAAATAAAACCTACTACTGACCAGGTGGGGTGGCTCACACCTGTAATCCCAGCACTCTGTGAGGCCAGTGCAGGCGGATCACCTGAGGTCAGGAGTTCAAGACCACCCTGGCCAACATGGCATGTCTCTACTAAAAATACAAAATTTAGCTGGGCATTGTGACACATGCCTGTAGTCCCAGCTACTCGAGAGGCTGAGGCATGAGAATCACCTGAACCAAGGAGATGGAAGTTGCAGTGAGCCAAGATCAAACCAGTGCACTCCAGCCTGGGTGACAGAGCGAGGCTGTCTCAAAACAAAAAAAAAAAAAACAAAACTAAACTAAACTAAAGCCTAGTACTTCACCATGACTACTAGTTTGAGAAGCATTGATTTATACCATAAATCTCTTCTACTCCGTCACCACAGACCTGTAGCACTGCCCTAATTCATAGTTTAATTTAAAAACATATTGTCGTGTTATTTATCAGTTGAAAATCTCTAAGAAGCAACACTCTGGCTACCTCCCAGGACAAATCCTCAAACTGGCAGGGGAAGGAATGCAGCCTTGTAGCTAAGAACTTGGGCCTATTTAGGGAGAGCTAACCTGTGAGCCAATCCTGGCCCACCACTTTCCTCCCATTCGACCTTGGTCAATCTTATTCTAGTCTGTAAGCCTCAGTATGCTCTTCTATAAACTGGGGGTAAGAGTGATATCCATGGCCTGTAAGATTGTTGTGATAATTTTTTAAAAAAACCAAAGAAGAAAACTCTGATAATTCACATGAAGTGCACAGCACAGTTTCTGGCACATAGAAAGTGGCCCCCAAATGTTCACTGTTGTAATTACTAGTACCGGAGATAGAAATATAGACCCTTCAAGTTAATTTGCTTGTATTGCAATTCTGGTTTCATCACTTACTATCTTGGTGACATTAGGCAAGCCACTATCCTTAAAACTTCCTCACCTGCAAATGAGAATTAAAATGTCACTACGTCTAGGAGAATATTGTAAGGATTAAAGGGAATAATCCATGCAAAGCATTGAGCATCATACCAGACACTTAGCAAACACACAGCCAACATCTAAGAGGGCTTCTTATCATCCCAGTTATTTTGAAAAGAATTTGCCTTAGATAGAATTCAGATATAATAGTTTACTGGGTAGATTCCTGATCTCTTCTTCAATTTGTGGAACTATAAGTCATGATTTAGAAATAAAAGGCAATGGTAGTCAGACCACAGGGGACCACGTAGGTTTACTCCTAGAACAGTAGACAAGTTACAACATCCTCTTCAATCTAAGAGCAGATACAAACATTTTACCATTTCTTGTGGCCTGTTCCTTTTAGGGGTTTGAAATGATTTGATCTATTTACAAATGAGATTATCCATAGCTTGGGCTTGCCAAGAATTAAGTTAACTAGACAATACAGTATGACATTAATTTCTCTTCTGATGTGGTCAGGAGTAGGCCACAGGGCATCTCCACGTCTGCCAAGAGCCATTTGGCAGCTGTTTCCTTGGGCAGTTTGGTCTTGTTCTTGTTCAATTCTGGCCCCGCTGGTCAGGGCTGAGCAGACGGAGCAACACTTTGCAAAGGGACCCGGCTGACTCTATCAGAAGTATTGAGCTTAGGCCTGCAGTGAGCCATACTGTGTCACTAGTTACATGGACAGAACAAACAATACTGAATATGCCACAAGCAAAGCATTTGATGTGTGATAAACCAAAACCCTAGATTCTAAGCAAGGACTGTCATCTATTGTTGAAGAGGCAGAAGGAAGCAGGCTCAACAATTTCCAGACACACATACAAGCCAGGTTGCAAAGCAACAAAGAGGGCTTTTCTAGGGTTTCTATAGCACCCTGAAAATAGGTCTAAATATAACAGGGTATGAGAGACAGCAACTTTGGATAATAGAGTAGAGAATATAGCCAATTACTGGGTACACAATTTAAATCCCTCTAATGAGAAGTGTCCCCAGCATTCTGGGCTGGTGTCCTTCTGGGAACACTGCTGAGTGACATAAGATTACATCGCTGGTGGCTGTCCTGCTGTGTCACCCAGCTCCCAGCACAGATAGAAGAGAGCACTATGTGAGATGTAGAACAAGCACGCACTCTGTGTTCATAGTAAAGAGAGTTCAGAGATGAACTGTCCAATACAGCAGCCACTAGCTATATGTTGCTATTTAAATTAAGTTAGGAATTCACTTCCTTGGTTTCACTAGCTGTATTTCAAGGACTGTATAGCCCCATGTAACTAGTAGCTACCACGTTGGCCAGTGCTGATACTGGACATTTCCATCACTGCAAAAAGTTCTATCAGACCTCACTGGGCTAGAGATAAGAGTAGAGTATTTACAAAAGCCAGTGGGTAAATTAAAAAAACACTCAGTGTTGGTGAAGCTGTGGTGAAATGGGCACTGTTAAATCCAGCTGCTGAGAACATAGGTTTGGTGCAATATTTCTAGAGCACAATTTGGCAATATATTTGTAAAAAGACTTAAAAGCAATCATGCTACAGGACCTAGTGTTGACAAAGGCAGGACTCTAGCCAAAGGAAGAAACCAAAGAATGTTCAGAAATGTCTTCTTAAAGCCATTTGTTACAAAAGTAACTGTCATAAAAAAAACTTAGACCCCATGTAAATACACAATAGAGGAAGAAAAAATAAATTCCATCATATGACAGAATATAGTGCTGCTAATAAAGAATAGATTTCTAAAAACCAATGACATGGAGGAAATGGCTATGATGTAAGAAGAAGAATAACAGGTGTCTAATAGAGTACTGTACTTTGAAATGTTACATATAAAAATATTAATAAAATATACTAAAATGTTAACAGTGGATGCCTCTAGATAATGGAATCATAAACACTAATTTCTTCATATTTCCCTGAAAAATAAGACTATATTTAACATTGATTGAATGCTTACTATGTCTTGGGCACAGTTCAAAGAAGCTCAGTCCTCACAAACCCTTTAGGTAGTTCTATCCCCACTTTACAGATGAGGAAAACAAACAAATTAGTACAGGAATTCCTCCAAGGTCACACAGCTCTGAGGTAGATGAACCAGGATGCAAAAGCAGACTCCTGGCTTTGTTACTGAAACACCAGGGGTCAGGCTAAGTCCCACTGCTTGCTGCACAGGAAGCCAGTGACTGAGACCATTCTTGCCAGGGAAGAAGGCTTTCATCGGGTGCTGTAGCCAAGGACATAGGAGCGCCTGGGAGCTCTGTCTCAAATCCATCTCCCTCACCAACTAAAACTAGGGATTTACACAGCCAGGAAGAAATGTAACAATGTGTAAGAAAATAGTAACTAGGGAGGGGCCAGGAAGCAATCATGATGAATGAAAGGTCTGGCATCTCATTGTCTGGATGTGGTGATCTGGCAAGTTTCAATTCTTTGACACTTTTTTTGAATGACCTTAAGGTCATTTCCTAAGGAAGAAACTCAGAGAAACATAAGTTTCAAGTTTTAAGAGGAGAGGTTCAATTTCTTGGTTTTATCCGAAAAACGGTTTATGGGACTGTTGGGTCTGTTTCAGCTTCAGAGCCAATAGTGTCAGATTTTATGCTATAATAACCAGTTCAACCTACAGAAGAGGACACTGAAAGAGGAACTGCAGAATAACTTGCATGAGGTAGCCCAGCTAGTAACTGGCAGGGCCAAGATCTGAGCAGACTGTGAAGTATTGCCAGCCTCAAGAAATGAGGGGTTCTGAGCTGCAAATTAGATCAAGTTGTAGAAAACAAGGCAATTTGTATGTCTTGCATACCAGAATTCACAAGATTCACATGCATTGCATAATAGACTCAATTTTCACTGAATGCTTGACAGGTAGGCCCCTCGTACTAAACCCTTCATGTATATTATTGCATTTAATCTTCAGAACAACCCTCAAAAGTAGTAGCTATTGTTCTTCCCATTTTAGAAATGAGGAAGCTAAAGCTCAGAAAGCTGATTGTCAGGGACCAGGAACATACACTAGGGAAAGGAAGTCTCTTTAATAAATGGTGCTAGAGGCCAGGCGTGGTGGCTTATGCCTGTAATCCCAGCACTTTGCGAAGCCAAGGCAGGTGGATCACCTGAGGTCAGAAGTTTGAGATCAGCCTGGCCAACACAGTGAAACTCCATCTCTGCTAAAAATACAAAAATCAGCCCGGTATTATGGCGCACACCTGTAGTCCCAGCTACTAGGGAGGCTGATGCAGGAGAATCACTTGAACCTGGGAGGCAGAGGCTGCAGTGAGCCGAGATCATGCCACTGCACTCCAGATATCCGTATGCAAGAATGAAGCTAACTCTCGTCTTTCACCATTTACATAAATCAACTCAAAATGGATTAAAGACTCAAATTTAAGACCACAGACTATGAAACTACTAGAAGAAAATGCTACAGGACATTGGTCTGGGCAAAGATTTTTTAAGGTAAGACTTCAAAACCATAGGCAACCAAAGAAAAACTATGCAAATAGGATCACATCAAGCTAAAAAAAAAAAAAAGCTTCTGCACAGCAAAGGAGAACACTCAAACAATGGGAGAAAATATGCACAAACTATCCATCAGAGAAGAGATTAATAATCAGAATATATACAGAAGAAATGAAGACATACAAATGGCCAATGGGTATATAGAAAAATGCCCAACATCATTAATCATCAGGGAAATGCAAACCAAAACCACAATGAGATATCTCCTCATCCCACTTAGAATGGCTGTTACCAAAAAGACAAAAAAAAAAAAAATAGCAAATGCTAGCAAGAATTCAGAGAAAGGGGAACCTGCATATGCTGTTGGTAGAAATGTAAATTAGGACAGCCATTACGGAGAACCGTATTAAAGTTTCTCAAAAACCTAAAAAATGGAACTACCACATGGTCCAGAAATCTCATTGCTGGGTATCTATCCATACAAGAGGAAATCAGGACACTGAAGAGGTATGTGTACTCCCATATTTATTACAGCACTATCCACAAAGCCAAGATATGAAATCAACCTAAATGCCCACTGATGAATGAATGGATAAAGAAATGTGGTACATATACACAATAGAGAAGTGTTCATCCTTAAAAAAGGAACGAAATCAGCCAGGTATGCTGACACATGCCTGTAATCCCAGCACTTTGGGAGGCCAAGTCAGGTGGATCATTTGAACCAAGGAGTTCGAGACCAGTCTGGGCAACATGACAAAACTCTGTCTCTACAAAAAAAAAAAAAAAAATTAGCCAGCTACTTGAGAGGCTGAGATGGGAGGATTGATTACTTGACCCTGGAGATTGAGGCTGCAGTGAGCCCAGATCACACCACTGCACTCCAGCCTGGAGAACAAAGTTAGACCCTGTCTCAAAAAAAGAATGAATCCTGTCATTTGCAGCAACATGCAGGAACTGGAAGGCATTATATTAAGTGAAATAAGCCAGACACAAAAGACCAATGCCACATGTTCTCACTCACGTGTGAACGTTTAAAAAGTGACTCTCATGGAGGCAGAGATTAGGATGGTGGATACCAGAAGCTGGAAAGGGAAGTGGGGAGGGGGAATGAGAGAAAGTGGTTAAGAGGTACAAAATACAGTTTGAAAGAATAAGTTCTAGTATTCAATAGCACAGTAGGGAAATTATAGTTAATAAAGGTTTATCACATATTTCAAAATAACTAGATTGGTTTTCGGGGGATATTTTAACTTTTAGGTTCAAGGGTATATGTTATCTGTATAGGTAAACTTGTATCACAGGGGCTTGTCATAGAGATTACTTTGCAACCCAGGTACTAAGTGTAGAACCCAATAGTTATTTTTCTGTTTAGGCCCCTCCTCCCACCCTCCACCATCAGGTAGGGCCCCAGGGTCTATTGTTCCCACTTGTGTCCATGAGTTCTCATCATTTAGCTACAGGCAAGAACACGTGGTATTTGGTTTTCTGTTCCTGCATTAGTTTGCTAAGGATAATGGCCTCCAGCTCCATTCATATTCCCACAAAAGACATGGTCTCATTCTTTTTATGGCTGCATAGTATTCCATGGTATGTATGTACCACATTTTCTCTATTCAATCCATCACCGATGGATATTTATGTTGATCCCATGTCTTTGCTATTGTGAATAGTGCTGCAATGAACACACGTGCACATGTGTCTTTAAAATAGAATAATGTATATTCCTTTAGGTATATACCAAGTAATAAGATTGCTGGGTCAAATGGTAGTTCTGTTTTTAGCTCTTTAAGGAATCACCACACTGATTTTCACAGTGGTTGAACTAATTAATTTACACTCCAACAGTATATAAGCATTCCCTTTTCTCTGCAACCTTGCCAACATCTGTTATTTTTTTACTTTTCAATGATCACCATTCTGACTGGTGTGAAAGGGTATCTCATTGTGGTTGTGATTTGCATTTCTCTAATAAGTGATACTGAGCTTTCTTTCATACGCTTGTTGGCTGCATGTATGTCTTCATTTGAAAACTGTCTGTTCATGTCCTTTGCCCACTTTTTAATGGAGTTTTTTCTTACAAAGTTAAGTTCCTTATAGATGCCAAATAGTACACCTTTGTCAGATGCTACTTTGCAAAACTTTTCTCTTGTTCTGTAGGTTGTCTGTTTACTCTGTTGATAGTTTCTTTTGCTGTGTAGAAGCTCTTTAGTTTAATTAGATCCTGTTTGTCCATTTCTGCTTTTGTTGTAATTGCTTTTGCCATCTTCGTCATGAAATCTTCATCCATTCCTATGTCCAGAATGGCATTGCCTAGGTTGTCTTCCAGGGCTTTTATAGTTTTGGGTTTTACATTTAAGTCATTAATCCACCTTGAATTTATTTTTGTATACGGTGCAAAGAAGGGGTCCAGTTTCCATCTTCTGCACGTGGCTAGCCAGTTATCCCAGCAGCATTTACTGAATAGGGAGTGCTTTCCCCATTGCTTGTTTTTGTCAGCTTCATTAAAGATCAATGGTTGTAGGTGTTTGACCTTATTTTTGGGTTCTCTATTCTGTTCCATTGGTCTATGTGTCTATTTTTTGTACCAGCACCATGCTGTTTTGGTTACTAGCCCTGTAATATAAAGCAGGGTAGTGTGATGCATCCAGCTTTGTTCTTTTACTTAGGATTGCCTTGGCTATTAAGGCTTTTTGGTTCTATATGAATTTTTAAATAATTTTTTTTCTAGTTCTGTAAAGAATGTCACTGGTAGTTTGATATGAGTAGCCTTAAATCTACAAATTGCTTTGGGCAATATGACCATTCTGATGATACTGATTCTTCCTATCCATAAACATGGGATGTTCTTCCATTTTTTTGTGTCATCTGATTTCTTTCAGCAGTGTTTTGTAATTCTCATTGTAGAGATCTTTCACCTCCCTGGTTAGCTGTATTCCTAGGTATTTTATTCTTTTTATGGCAACCGTGAATGGGACTGCATTCCTGATTTGGTTCTTGGCTTGGCTGTTGTTGGTGTCTAGGAACGCTAGTGATTTTTGTATGCTGATATTGTATACTAAAACTTTGCTGAAGTTGTTTATCAGGTGAAAGACCTTTCAGGCTGAGACTATGGGGTTTTCTCAATACCTAATCACATCCTCTGCTAAGAGGGAAGTTTGACTTCCTCTCTTCCTATCTGGATGCCGTTTATCTTTTTCTCTTCCCTGGCTGCTCTGGTCAGAACTTCCAAGACTATGTTGAATAGGAGCAGTGAGAGAGGGCAACCTTGTCTTGTGCTGGTTTTCAGGGACAATGCTTCCAGTTTTTCCCCATTCAGTGTGAACTTGGCTGTGGGTCTGTCATATATGGCTGTTATTTTGAGATATGTTCCTTCAATACCTAGTTTATTGAGAGTTTTTAACATGGAGGGCTGAATTTTATTGAAAGGCTGTTCTGCATATATTGAGATGGTCATGTGGTATTTGTCTTTAGTTCTGTTTATGTGATAAATCACATTTATTGGTCTGCATATGTTGAACTAACCTTGCATCCCAGGGATGAAGCCCACTTGATCATGATGGATTAGCACTTGGATATGCTGCTGGATTCAGTTTGCAAGTATTTTGTTGAGCCTTTTTGCATCAACGTTCATCCAGGATATTGGCCTGAAGTTTTCTTTTTTTGTTGTTGTGTCTCTGTCAGAATGAGTTGGGGAGCAGTCTCTCCTCAAATTTTTGGAATAGTTTCAATAGGAATGGTACAAGCTCTTCTTTCTACATCTGGTAGAATTCGGCTGTGAATCCATCTGGTCCTGAGCATTTTTTGGTTGATAGGCTATTTATTACTGATTCAGTTTTGGAGTTCATTATTGGTCTGTTGAGGGATTTAATTTCTTCCTGGTTCAGTCTTGGGAGTATATGTGTCCAGGGAACTTACCCATCTCTTCTAAGTTTTCTAGTTTGTGTGCATAGAGGTGTTTGTAGTAGTTTCTGATGGTCATTTTTATTTCTGTGGGGTCAGTAGTGACATCCCTTTTGTCATTTCTAATTGTTTATTTGGAGCTAAAGAGATCTGTAATGTTCCCAACATACACACAAAAAAGGTTGAAGTGATGAATGTCCCCATTACCTTGATTTGATCATTACACATTGTATGCAGGTATCCAAATATCACATATACCCCTAAAATATGTACAACTATTATATATCAATTTTTAAAAGAAAGCTAATTGTGCAAGTTTACACAGCTGGTAATAGGAAAACCCAAGATTCACACTTCAGCTATGGACTCCAGCACCTGCATTCTTTACCATGTCATAAAATGACCGTGTATTTCCTCTTCCAACAGGATAATTTTGAGAGTGAAAGAAGCTATTAACAAGCATTCCAGGATAATAAGTACAAACTGCAACTGTCCTAGGCAAATCAAGATGTCCCAGGCAAAGCTTTACCACTAGGCTATGCTGCCCCTCTGCAATGTTGCCAGCAGGAGAGTCTGCTGCACCCTTGGAACCATCAGGGGATCCCAGTATAGCTGAAAGGACAACACTATTGTAGGTTCCCAGCTATCTGTTACATGACAAATCACATATGCCTGCATTTTGATGCTCCCAAAATACATACCAGCATTTGACTGCCAAAACTAGCTTTGTAGGCTGACTTGGGCACCCCAGAGCAGGGAATGAATAAGACAAACCCAAGCTCATATTTCCATAAGATGGGGGTGGAAGGTTCCATCTTCAGCCACTGGGATTTGTTGTTATTCTTATCAATGAGAACAAAGACAAGCCTGGGTCAATTTCACCCACTTCCCAGCCCTGGCGCCCACCGTAATTCATCATCACATGACTCCCTGCACAGTCCCTCACACATTATTTAGAGGCGGCAGCCCATACTGTAGGGTGAATAACCTGCTAGTCAACAGATCTGAATCACTGCTCTGCCCCGGGAGCTGTACCCTATGGAGTTCACCCATTGAAGAATGAGCTCTGCACTCATCTATGAATGTATTGCTAAGGGTCAGTGGGGATGGGGTGACCCAGAAGTGAACTGGCTCTACGATCCATTAAACAGTCACCCTGAAATCCACAGTGCCAGTCAACTAATGGGGCTTGGAGCCATCATCGGGTAATTGGAAAATGATATCTTCCTGGAGGTTGTTAATACTGGCTTCACCATCCTGAGAGCAGAAGCTTTGAGGGAGGAACAGCCTCCTGGGCCTGGAGTACCTGCCATCACACATCAAATCACTGAGCAGTGCTTAAAAGGTGGGTAGGGTGAGTGGGGTCAAGATGACAAATGAGGACAATGGGGGTAGAAGGCCTGGCTCTACCATCATCTTGCTATGTGTCCCAGTGCCCATTTCTTAAATCCTGTATACAAATCTCAGTTTGCCCACCTATAATGAACAAAGCGATAACACTCACCTACAGGTTTTATGAAGATTAAATGAGATGATACATGAAAAGTCCTTAGCACAGCATCAAGCTCATATTAGGGGGCTCAATAAATGTTACTAGTGATAAAAATTATTATATCAGTAGTGATAAAGTATACAATATCAACTAGTATAATATGATTAATATGTAATATAGTAATGATATAACAATGGTTATCATTATTGTATATTATTATATCATGTGTTGAATCAGAGTTACTTGCTAAATGTGATACTTAAAATCAAAGAGATATGGCCAGGTGCCGTGGCTGACACCTGTAATTCCAGCACTTTGGGAGGCCGGGGCAGGCAGATCACCTGAGGTCAGGAGTTTGACACCAGCCTGGCCAACATGGCGAAACCCCATCTCTACAAAAAAAAAAGTACAAAAAATTAGCTGGGTGTGGTGTGGTGGTGAACACCTGTAGTTTCAGCTACTTAGCTGGGTGTGGTGACTCATGCCTGTAATCCCAGCTACTTGAGAGGCTGAAGCAGGAGAATCGCTTGAGCTCAGGAGGCAGAAGTTGCAGTGTGCCAAGATCGCGCCACTGCACTACAGTCTGGGCAACAGAGACTCCCTCTCAAAAAATAAAAAACAAGATAAAAGAGATAGAATGGAGTAAAAGAAAACAATTACAGTGAAAATATTCCAAGAATGAGGCCCCAAATTCCTAGGCCAAAGATCAAGGTCAAGATATTACTCATATAAAATGCCTCCAGATTTCAAGATTCTCCCAAAAATCACCCTTCGACATCAGCCAAGAGTGTGGAGAGGGCGTAGAGGGGAGTAGAATCAGTATTCCAGGGCCATGTCTAAATGAACATTGATAATCAGCAGAAATCAGCTTTAGATCCCAAATCCCAGCTAAGCTGAGAGGCAGAAAAGTTCCCACAGCACCTAAGTACATAGTGTTGGGCAACATTAGATCTGCCTCACTAAGACCCACCTGGTCTATTGTCTCCCTGAACAAATCTTCCTTTCTGGGGAAAATTTTTCAGCAAAAGAAAAAAGAGAGAGAGAGAGAGATACTGCCTTAAATAACGTTATTTTATTTATTGAGACAGAGTTTTGCTCCTGTTGCCCAGGCTGGAATACAGTGGTGTGATCTTGGCTCACTGCAACCTCCGCCTCCCAGGTTTAAGCGAGTCTCTTGTCTCAGCCTCCCAAATAGCTGGGATTACAGGCAGGATTACACACCTGGCTAATTTTGTATTTTTAGTAGAGACAGGGTTTCACCATTGTTGGTCAGGCTGGTCTCGAACTCCTGACCTCAGGTGATCCACTTGCCTCAGCCTCCCAAAGTGTTGGGATTAAAGGCATGAGAAACAACTTTGTAACATGGATATAGCAACATTCCAAACGTTTGCTTTCCCCTCTTTGTCCACAGGGATGCCTCTGAGTTCAAGGGTTAGAGCTACAGTCAGAACTGTTTTCTTCAATCCCCGGTTGACAGATGTCACCTTACTCCTTGCCTTGTTTATTTCACCTCATATTTGGTGATCTTCTGACTAGTCCTCCCCTCTCCCCCAAATCTCAAGCAATCAACTACAAGCACAGTAAGATTTCATGGTGGGTTATCGCTAAACAAGTGCAATTCACAAAAGACTTTTGAAAATCTGGAGCTAGACAAAGAAGGGGGAGGGCTTCCATGAATTACTGTACACCCACACAAAATCAAAACCATGCAAGTGGCAATATAGTATGGAGGGCTATTTCCCCTTCTGAGCAGGATACAGCAGTTATCGGTTCAGCTAATATAACATGTGAGTGACAACTTGGTAAAATTGAAAAACTTGATGACTTCCAGCCATCATTCAAGGGCTGGAACTATAATTCATCATATTACCGCCCAGAATTCAATCATCATCAGTCCTTCTATATCCACACCCTTCCACTAGCTCTCCCCTGCCCTACATTTTAATTCTTTCACTCTGTTTCTAAATTCCCTTTTTTAAAATGGCTTATAAAGGGATGGCCCGTGGTAGGCAGCTTTTACCTCCAATTCTGACCACAACAGACAACTCTTCCAGTCCAGAGCTCCCCGAAGGCTCTCCCTCCCTTCTCTCTGGGCCTTCAAATTGGCCTATTTATAAGCAATGCTTAAGTTTCCCCCAGAGCAAGGTCATAAACTCAAATCCCAATCAGGGCCAGGTGGATGACTTATGCAGAAGCAGCAAACCGGGTAAGGATTCCTACTTAGATGAGAAACGTTGCTTGAAGCACTTCACAGTCTCTCCTACACAACAAACCCTAAACTCTTAGGAGCAGTTCTCAGTGCAAGAGCCTCCAGCCTGTTTTTCAGCAGGCTTTCTCTACTTGTTTCTCATTCCATGATCATAGAAAACAACTCAATTAAGACTCTTTTCAGGTCTACCAAAGAGCTAGTGATTGGTACGTTCTGCTTAACCTCTAAATCTTAAAAACTAGTGACTTTGCCAGCCCCTACAATTAGAGGCAGTAAGATATGAATAGCAGCCAGTAAATTTTCCCGCATTATAGATTTTCACTAAGCGTGTGGCACATTGTATTTTCTCCAATCGAGTGGAGATACTTGTTTTCTTAGCACTCAATCGATGTTTCTCCTACATCACTCAAAGTGCAAGCGGTGAGTCTGTGTTGCAAGGGATGAGACCCATTTAACAACCACATCCAGAGTTTTCAACAGCCACTTCTGGCTTTTCTAGTTCAATCTCCTGACTCCACTTGGAAAAACTCCAAAATAAATTTCCTTCCACCTTTAAGTCACCTCTTTTCTTATTCTTTTAACTATACTGTCTGCCAAAGACAGCTATCATTGCCTGTGGATTATTTCCCTGCCTTGAGGGAAAGGACGTGATTTTTTCTTTTTGATTCGTTGCACATTAACCCTCTCCAGAAATAGCAAGAATTCCTTTGAATTAGTAAACCCAAGATGGACATAGAACTCGTGTGGAGAAGCCAATCAACCCCAGATGGAGTAGCATGTTGACAAGAGGCATATCCTGGGGGGATGCATGTAGACTAAGAAATGGGGAGGAATGGGATAATGGGAAAAAACCTTACTGGCTGCTGATCGACTTCCTTACCCCAACACACCCACCCACATACCCCAAATCCCTCAGGATTGGGTGATCCTCCTGGAAAATAGGCTGATTTGGTCCAAAGTTTCAGAAAGAATGCATTGATTCAGAACTGCCTCATTAAGTTCTGAATCAATGAATTGGCCAATGAACTTTTTCAGGAACAAATATTCCATATTTGTGCTATCCAATACAGTAGGACTAGCTACATGATGCTATTAAGCATTTGAATGTGGCTAATGCAAATAAGAATGTTGTTTTTTTTTTTTTTTTTTTTGCTTTTTGGTTTTTTTGTTTGTTTGCTTTTGTGACAGAGTTTCCATTATGTTGCTCAGGCTGGAGTGCAATAGCACGATCTCGGCTCACTGCAACCTCCACCTCCCAGGTTCAAGCAATTCTCCTGCCTCAGCCTCCTGAGTAGCTGGGATTACAGGCATGTGCCACCACACCAGCTAATTTTGTATTTTCTCCAAGAGAGAGTTTCTCCATGTTGGTCAGGTTGGTGGCGAACTTCTGACCTCAGATGATGCTCCCCCAACCCCCTTCACCCCAGCCTTCCAAAGTTCTGAGATTAAAGGCATGAGCCATCGCTCCGGGCCCACAGATAAGAATTTTAAACTAAGCTTTAAATTTTAAATGTAGGAAAAGATTGCCGTTTGCTGAGCCCTGCCAACTCTGTCTTCCTGTCAGGGCCAAAGGATACTAGAAAGGATTTCCAGGTTGTGTCCAGAGGCAGTGCAGATTTTTGGAGGAAGCTAGCATCATTTGAGGACAGCATCTGTCTTCCATCGATCGGAAAGCCAGAACAGATTAGGCTAATCCAGTTGATTAAGTAGATTCTCCTTGCTTTTCAGCCCTCTTCCCTGAACCTCCCTTAAGAAACATCCAATCCATTCAAAGAATAAACAGGTGATCAAAGGTGCCAGTTAATCCCACTCTTCTCAAATTTTTATGCCGAAGATGTGTAGCAAACTAATTTTCCTCACAATTCCATCCATAAAACAAAGAAAAAAATAATCATTTGCTTAGGTCTGAATGCACTAATCCTAGTTCCCAGTAATTCTCAAGCCCCTATATAATTGTTGCTCTATCTCTTTGTTGTTTGTGTTCTTTAAAACCAACTCATACTTTTCTATCTATTTGTGCAAGTGAGTTTGTACCACCAAACAGAGGCAAACATACAAGTCTGAGGTCCTAGTGACATATTTTCTAATTTACTCTTATTTTTTTCAGGCAGGATCTCACTCTGTCACCCAAGCTAGAGTGCAGTGGTATGAACTCAGCTCACTCCAAACCCCAGCTCCCGGGCTCAACTGATCCTCCCACCTCACCTTCCTAAATAGGTTGGGACTATACACATGCACTACCACACCCAGCTTTTTTTTTTTTTTTTTTTTGAGAAATGAGGTCCCACTATGTTGCCCAGGCTGGTCTTTAACTCCTGGGATCAAGTGATCTGTCCACCTTGGCCTCCCAAAGTGCTGAGATTACAGGTGTGAGCCACCACACCCCACCAAAATTTTTTAAATAATAATATGCCTAACATATTCCCTGACCTAATGAGTATAAGTGGGTGGCTACATTTTGGACAATGTTACCTATTATCCTGAAATTCAAGGATAATTATATGATTGTTCATTTCTTTCCATCTCACTTCAGTTTTGCATAGAAATTTGCATTATACGTTATATGAATCCTGGGAGAAAATATTGCACCTGCAAAAAGTGTAGGGATCTGTATAATTGTGAAAAACTTCTTTGTGCTTAAGGAAAAACATCTGTAGAAAAAAGACCTGCTTGCCTCTGATCACCAGATTTTCAAATCTGACCCTCTGTAACTCTACATCCCTTCTCTGCAGCACAGAATTCTGTCCTCCAAGCCTTTCCTTACACTAGAAGTGCAACCTTGCAACTGCCATTTAGGCTCCTTGAAAGACTATGCTTCAGCCAGGAAGCCTTGTTCTGGGCATGTGATGCCCTTCACATCCAGACCACTCTGACCTCCATGCTGCTAATCGCCTGCTGTGCAGCCGCCCCTCACAAGTCATCATCACGGATGGCCTCCTTGCCTAATTTTACTACTCTTTCAGAAACAATTAATTGAGATTAGCCTATAAACCCTCCATATAAAATGGGCAATTATCAATTACTGACACTTCTCCAGCTCCACCCCTCTGTAAGAGAAGCACTCCAGGCCCCTTAATCACCTGTCATGTCTCCCTGCCAAGCACAGTGTGGGTGCTGGTCTGCCGGCCCCTCCCACCACTGTCTGACCTAGGCTGTAATGGGCAGAAAGTGAGAAGTCCACTCAGAGCAAGAGGAAGCCCAGCTTGGCCTCCCATGTCCCCAGATGTAGCCCAATGGCCGTAAAAATCTATCTTCAGGTTTGTCTGGAGTTGCTGGTCCTTTGCAGCAGTTGTCACAGAACAGAGTAAGTACCTGCAGTCCCTGATTTAAAAGATTCACTTCAAATGTATTTGTGGACCTACTACCTGGCAGGCACCTAGAACAGCAGTGACCAAGGCAGACACAGTCCTTACCCTCTGGAAGCCAATTTCTAGTTTGGGAGACATATTATACACTAGTAATCAAGTAAATAAACAAGACATTACATTTGATCTGGACTAAAAAGACAGTAGGCAAAGAAATAAGAGTATAATCACGATATGAAGGGGGACCTATCAAACTGTACAGCCCTTAAGCTGCACAAATCTATGTCATGGCCATGTAAACGTGGATGGCCAAGGAAGGCCTCTCTGGAAAGGGGACATTTGAGCCGATGCTCCAAGGACAGAAGGAAGGAGCAGCCCAGCCAGAAAGGACAAGGGCCAAGGCCTGGCATGGGGCCGGGCTGACCTGTTGGAGGAACAGAAAGGAGGCCCACGTGCTGGTGGGATGGAGAGACAGAGTGCAGCTGCACTGTCGGGAGGGTGTAGGTTTGGCCGAGTCTGGAGGGTCAGTACAGATCCTGAGCGCATGGGGAAGCAAATGAAGTTGCTTCAAGCAGAGAAATGCCATGATACTGGCTAATTCATATTTTAAAAATAACCTCTGCTGCTGAGCACAGAATCAGTGATAGGGCACAAGACTGGAAGCAGGGAAATGTGATTTAGGCCAAGCCAGTGGTTCTCACCTCTGACTGCACATTGAAACCACCCTTGGAGCAGAGCATTTAAAAAATAGTGATGCCCTGGCCCCACCTACAGACAACAATTCCATCAGTGTAGGGTGAGTCCCAGGGGTCAGTATTTTTAAAAGCTCTCCAGGTAATTCTAAGGTGAAGCTAAGGAATAAAAACACTAGCCTGGAGGTTATGCTGTGACAAACTATAGAGAAAGTCTACACAGTGGTTCTCGATGTGAGCTCCCTGAGCCAACAGCACCAGCTTCACCTGGGAGCTTGTTAGAAATTCAGATTCTTGGGCCCCACTCATATCCACTCTATCAGAAACTCTGGGGTTGGGGCCCAGCCATCTGTTTTAACACAACTTTCAGGTGATTATGTTACTGCAAATATTTGAGAGCCTCTGGTCTAGAAGATACCCTTTTGGAAAACTGAAGATTATTCCAGGGCCAGAATTCCTGGTACTGGGAAGATGAACAATTATGCCAATAGAAAATGTTACTATTATAGAAGATTTTAGAGTTAAAAAATAGCGATAAAGCTGCTCCTCGTTTACAAAGATAAGGCATTAAGGTTTCATCAGCAGGAAATGTGCTCAGAATAGCATTTTTTTTTTTTGAGATGGAGTCTCACTCTCACCCAGGCTGGAGTGCAGTGGCATAGATCTTGATAATTGTTCATCATTGCAACCTCTGCCTCCTGGGTTCAAGCAATTCTCCTGCCTCATGCTCCCAAGTAACTGAGATTATAGGCGTACGCCACCATGTCGGGCTAATTTTTTTGTATTTTTAGTAGAGACGGGGTTTCACCACATTGGTCAGGCTGGTCTCCAACTCCTGACTTCATATGATCCTCACTCCTCAGCCTCCCAATGTGCTCAGATTACAGGCATGAGCCACTGCACCCGACCCAGAGTAGCTTTTCCAATAGCAGTAACGAATTCATGATGAATCAGTGATACTCACTGTAGTAAGTTCAAGTTCCAGATCTACAAGACCAGCTGGATAATAATCAAATAGCGAGGTGTTGCTTTTTCATACCGTCTTACTTGTACAAACTGTTTTTGTATACATCACCCAGTTTCTGTTCCACAAGGTAGATACTGCTACAGCATTCCCCCTTTACGGGGAAGAAAACCGAGGTTCAGGTAGTTTAATTGAAGGTCATACAGCCAGAAATGGATTCTGTGGCTATGTTAAGCCTTCCACTCCACATTTTTTCCCAATCATAAGACACTGAACCCACAGCTTCATATCATATTTATCAGCAGAGAACAAAAGTAGTACTTAAAATTGCTACTTACAATGTTTACGAGTAAACTGGAATCCAGCGTCTGGCCTCTAGCCAAACTGGTGAGTTATCGCCAGTACCGTGCAAGGCAGACATCTAACTGTGTGGGAGGAAAGAGACCTACTGGCGTCTGGGGCTGGAGATGGAGAAACAAGGAAGTAGCAACCCTCTGCTATGCCCAGCCTGGCCCAGCCAGAGGTCAGGTTCTGACCTGCGTCTTGCAGAGTCATGGTGCTCAGCCCCCACGACCATTAGAGTCACCTGGGGAGCTTACAAATTACAATACCAAGGCCTACTCCACGGGATCCTAATTTCAGTGGTCTGGGGTGCAATCTAGACCTCAATATCTACAGAAAGCTGGCTGTGGGTCTCTGCTGTGACAACCACAACTGCAGAGAACAAGGTAGCCTGGGAGACATGCAGGGGCTGTTTTCAGGAGGAACCTCATGGAGCTCTGAGTGCACACAAGGTTGCTTTATAGAGGGAATTAGAGAGGGAGCCTTGGGACCTTGCAGACTCAGGCAGACTACAGTGGGGAACAGGAAAGTGACTTTAGTGCTCAGAAGAGCAACTTAGAGTGGCAGTAGGGCCTGTCTGGCTGGACTAGGCTGCACCTGGAGATGCACAATGTGGGGGCTGGTGCAGAGAAGCAGAGGAGGTGTGCTTAGAGTGCTCACCAGATACGGTCCCTGGGGCCCCCAGAATTAGCTGCTTGTGTGGGAAGGAGTCCACAGGTGAGGGTCATTGACATTTGGTTAGCAATGTTGTTCTGTTGTGCAAAATATTATGAATGCACTAGAGTCTGTTTCTACAAGTCCCCATCCAGTTACTGGACCTGCCTCATTCTTCATCATCTCCTTGTTTCCACTTCTAACTCCCTCTGACTACAAGGTAATCAGTCCCCTAGTGCATAGCTGTGGGGGTGGGAGGCAGAGAACCAGACATTCTGATGAGGGCCGCTGCAGCACAGAAGTGGCAACAGAAATCCTTCTGCAAGTTACAGCTCACAACAAAGCTTTCTCCCCCTTGGAAACCTGTTTTTCTTAATTGCAGGGGGAGTCCATCAGGAGAGGTGTTCCTGGTGCTAAATGTCTTGACTGAGGTTTGAAAAACAACAACTACCCGTTGAAGAATTAGCTGAACGCCTGTGACTCCAGATGCAATCAAAGTTGCTAATGGGAAACCTTTGGCTAGTGCCCTAGAATCAAGTAATAGATGCTGCCTTTCCCATGGCGGCTTTCAGGAAAGGAGGTCCCGGACAGCATTTGAGGAGTAATTATGCTCTCATCCCAACCCCGCTACTAAGGGAACATGAACTTTACTGCAGCGTTCACCACCGCTTTTCATTTTACTGCACAAGCGAACTTGTATTCCACCAGGAACATGAAAGATTTCAGGTTCCGAGGCTGTCAGACATTTCCGCTTATGAATTTAGTGGGACTCCTAAATCACGGCTGAGGCACAGCTTCCGAAATCTCTCCCCTCATTTTCAGGTTTTCTAATAGCTCCCCATGCTCTTGTGGTATCTTGGTGCAATCACGCTAAGAGGAACAATCTAATGGAGTCCTGGGGAGGCTAAGGTATGGAGGATGACATTTCAACACTCAGCTCCTTATCATAGAGAAACACCCTTCCTTAACAGACTCCCTGGATTCTAGACCTGCTCACTTCTCTCTCAGCAGATCCAGCTGCACCTGAACAGGAGAGTTAGAAACTTGATTACTGCTTCTTCTTGAATCTCAGCCCCAGACAAAAATGGGCTTAGGGCGGGTTAAATGCTAATCACAAATTAGGATTCATCAACATGCAGAGACCAAAGAATCATTTTTCTCAATGCTCAGAGCATCCTGTCTAAAGCACAGCCCTTTGTACCTGTCCTATGTATATGACCATCCACCAATTAACTCTAACTAGAATCCTTGAGCTGCTCCAGCTTCCTCACACCCCCTCACGTAGCCAAAAAGCAAATAAGCTTTCTCTGAAGGTTCCCTGATACACATCCTGTTCTTTCTATACTCAGTGCCTTTGTCCTGACTTAGGCCTCATCAGCTCCTGTCCGTATTCATCTCAACAAATATTTAGGGGGCTGCCTCTATGTACCAGGGCTAGGTGCTGAGATCACAGGAGGACATGGTCTCATGAGAAAGTTGCGTTAAACAAATAAGTATGCAAATAGTTATTTAAAAACAAATGCCATAAGTGGCACCAAAAAAGTGCTATTGAAGTTGGTGGGTGTAACTTGCCTCACAGGTTCAACTGTTGGAAGATAAATTATATTACCTCCTTAGAACACAGAGGAGTCCAGCTTCTGGTCTGGCTAAAGAGACTCCTACAGAAATCAGGAGTCGCAAACATAACAGCTGTAAACTCTGGATAAAACACAAAAGAAAAAAAGAGCAATGACCTAAGGGTATAAAGAGTGAACACAAACAGACATTCAGGAGGGTAGTCAAAACTTGGAAGAAAAGAAAGGCATAAAATGAGCCTGGGTAACATAGCAAGACCTCATCTCTATTAAAAATCCAAACAATTAGCCAGGCATGGTAGTGGGTGCCTTTAGTCCCAGCTACTCAGGAGGCTGAGGCAGGAGGATTGCTTGAACCTGGGAGACTGAGGCTGCAGTGAGCTGTAATTGTGCCACAGTCTCTATGGCTTTAATCTTGAAGGCAAGCCAAAGTCAGCTCCAGATGGAGTAGATAAAACTTGACCTAAGAAACAAAAGAGCAAAGTCTGGGGCCATCATAGCCACTAGAAAGTAAGGAGATAATTTTCGAGAAGAGAAAAAAGGGAGAACTCTGATTTCTGCATATATGTTTTACCCAAGCGTGTGACTGACCTGAACTAAGTGTGCACAGAGTAGATTTCGAAACAGCCTGGACAAGGATACAGAATTAAAGTGAGACTTGAGCTGCTGCTCAAAAGATAGTTTATAATTTCAGTTCAACCAAGTTAACGGCTTGATAAAACAAAAACACCAATGCTCTTCAGAGGAATATAATAGTATCCAGTGTGTATCCAGAATTCAGTCTAACGTTACTCAACATGTAAAGACTCAGAAACTGTGATCCAGTCTCAAGAGTAGAAACGATAAACAGAGACCAATTTTGAGATGACCCAGATGCTGGAACTGAAAAAGAATTTGAAGCTGCTATTCTAACTACTGTCAATGAAATAAAGAAAATTTTGCTTATAATTAATGTGAAGAAAAATGGAAATTATTTTTAACAAAAAGAACCAACACCAGGCATGGTGGCTCATGCCTGTAATCCCAGCACTTTGGGAGGCTGAGACGGCAGGATCTCTTGAAGCCAGGGGTCTGAGACCAGCCTTGGCAACATAGTGAGACCTCATCTATATTTTAAAAAAAATAGCCAGGTGTGGTGGCACACACCTGTAGTCCCAGCTACTCAAGAAACTGAGGCAGGATTGCTTGAGTCTGGGAGATTAAGTCTGCAGTGAACTATGATGGCACCACTGCACTCCAGCCTAGGAGACAGAGTGAGACCCTGTCTCAAAAATAAATACAAAATAAATTTAAAAATTTAAAAAGAACCAAATGGAAACTCTCTAACTTAAAATTGCAATATCTGAAATTTTAAAATAAGCATAGGCTGAGTGCAGTGGCTTATGCCTGTAATCTCTACACTTTGGGAGGTCAAGGCAGGCAGATCACTTGAGGTCAGGAGTTCGAAACCAGCCTGTCCAACATGGCAAAACCCCATCTCTACTAAAAATACAAAAATTAGCTGAGCATGATAGCGTCCTCCTATAATCCCAGCTACTTGGGATGCTGAGGCACAGGAATCACTTGAACTCAGGAAGTGGAGGTTGCAGCGAGCCGAGAACATACCACTGTACTCTAGCCTGTCTCAAAAATACATAAATAAAAATAAAAGTCAGTACAGGGGTTTAACAGAAAATGGAGATGGCAGAAAAAAGACTGTGAAATTTATAACCAATTAAAAGAAATTATCAAATCTAAAGAAAAATATGCAGAGCCTCAGAGAACTTTGGGATAATAATATATTGTCTAGCTTTTGTATAATTATAGTCCTAGAAGGAAATGAGAGGGAGGGAGGTAAAGAAAGAGAGAGAAATAAAGAGATGGGTAGAAAAATATTTAAATATATTAAATTCAAAATTTCTCTCATTTGGTTAAAATTTTACATTTACATCTTTCCAAAACTAAGCAAATCTCAAGCAGCATAAATACAAAGAAAATTATGCCTATCACATCATAACCAAACTGCTGAGAGCCAAAAATAAAGAGAAAATCTTGAAAGCAGCCAGAGGAAAATGACACATTACATAGAAGGGAGTAACATTATCACAGACTTCTAATCAAAAACTATGGAGGCCAGAAGACAGTGGAACAACATCTGTAAAGTCCTGAATTTAAAACACACACACACACACACATACATCCATAACTGTCCAAAGAAAGTTCTATATCCAACTAAAATATCCTTCAAGAATGAAGACAAGTATTAACTTTGGCACATATACTAAAAAAAATTTTTTTTTGAAGACAAAATCAAAACATTTTCAGATGTAAGAAACTTAAAATAATTTGTCACCATCAGACCTGAACTTCAAGAAATACTAAAGGAAAATTTTCAGGCTGGGAAATAATTTTTTAAAATCAAAACAATTTTTTATTCCTAAAATTATCAATGATTCAAATACTATCTAAAAATTACATTAAAGGATGTATAAGTATTAACAGTTATCAAAAGAGAATATTAACTTTAAATTATTAACAGCACTCTAAATAGAAGTCATCAAACTGGAGCAAAATGGTTAAGTAAGGTACAGTAACTAACTGTATACCTGCATATTATTAAAAGAGTAAAATGGTACTTGTGAATAATTTTTAGTAAATTAGAAATAATGACTATGTTGCAAGCTAACAAAAAGTTGTATCACTGAAGCTCTAAAATATTGATAGTCTTTGACCTAATTATTTCTCTTCCAGGAATCTATCTTAATAGAAAGTCACACCAAGAATAATGTATGAAGAGGTTCATCACTGTTTTTTTCAGCAAAAACCTAAACCTAGGAGTAACCTGTTTCAATAATTGGCTTGTTAAATATACTATAATTCATCTTTATAATTCACTGTTCTGGCTGCAATAAAAACTATAGTTTTAAAGACTATTTAATGTCAAAAATCATTTTCATTGCAAGAAGGATAGCAATTTTATATTTAATGTGTGTATATTTAGACTTCCATGAAAAAAACAATGTAATATTGCAAACATTAATTATTATCTCTGGATGATTTATCATTAGAAATTTTTATTTTTTAATCTTTGTTTTTACATTATTTTTTTTTTTTT